>JAUZND010005694.1:0-11089 GCA_034780555.1 Coelogynopora nodosa | reverse complement strand
TGAGCGGAGCAGCGGAGACAGAACGTTTTTTGCTGTAGACCACTCTGGCACCAAAGTTTATGATTTTTTGAACTGCCCTTTGATTTCCTTTTGATGCGTTGCTCCATTGCTATGACTAATTTAATAATTATTCAATTATAGGAAGATGATTGCAATATATCTGTCAATATATAGTGCAATTCAGTGAAAGTTCGTTGCAGTAACAAATGAATCGCAAACATTAAGAAAGCAACGAAAAAAATAAATAAAATAAACAAAATTTATTCACCGCCAGACGCGCATTGGCCTCAAAGGTGAGAACAAGGTCGAGAACTTCCAGTGCGGCATACTTGGCATTAACAATGGCAAACGTTTCTGGACACTCTTCATAACGTTCTGTCTGTTTGTAACGACTGACCAACTTTCTGAGTTCCTTGGAAAATTCTGCCAAAAACACAAAAGCAAATTGCGTGCGGATTATTTAAATATATGTCGTATATGATTAAACTAATTTTAAATAATATTTATTTATAAAAACAGAAAAAGCAATTACCTTAATATCTTGATTTTACCATAGTTTTTTTTATTGGTAAAAGATGTAGCTAAAATTATACTGAATATGTATTTTATACATTCAGATTAGACATGAATCAGATATTAATTAGTCAGCCTTCATATTTCACAATTTTTTTGATATTTAATGATTCTGTTTATTACGCTATAAGTTTATGATTAAGAAATACGTAAGAAAAAAACTTGCCATCTTACATGATTTTAATACTTGTTATATAATGAACTATAATTGTATGACATGTTCGTATATTTATGCATTCCTCCGTGTTTAGTTAAAGTATGGTATTAGTAAAAATTCATATTTATTTTATAAACATTTTAGAAAATTAATATTATTTACTAAAACCATATATATTTAATTTTATTTATTTTTACACATACTTCTGTAAACTTGACTGACCGTATGAAACGAATTATTAAATATAAGTTAATTAAATATAATTATATTACGCATTATATAAACGTATACATATATATGTAGATATGTTCATAAATCGAGTGGTCTAACAAAATACAATAAATCAGTTAAATTTATTATTTCCTATAAATCAGAAAACAATTAAAAATATATTATATTCGGTTCATTAATGTGCATTAGATCTAAATTCAAATATTAAATATGTACACTTTTCCCCCCTTAGTCATGGTTGTCATGTAAACATAGCGACAAAAAGTAGTTCATTAACTGCAAGTACATGTAGCGTCTGAAATAAAACCGATTGTACCATTAATTAGTATGTAATTAATATTTTTCGAATTCTCCTTGAAATTAATCCGCCGTTCCAATATAACTACGAGTTTATATCTGTGCCTATACATATCATATTATTAATACGTATATATAGCCTCTATATAATTCAAAAGCTGGTTTGGTATATGGGATTATCGTTTAATTTTTTGATTTATGTGTATATAATAATATATAATAATAATATATATATGTGTATACAATATATAACTATATTGAGTTTGATCTGCAAGCCAGATCTGATTAATAATTTTAAAAAATAAGTTTAATTTTCTAATGTTTGGTATATTTTTAACATTTAATTACATATTTAATATACATAAAGACTACGCTTCCACTTCACGAAAATAAATCAGAATTTAAAAATACTTTGACCCAAACCTCTTCCTTGCTTGTCAGGCGGGACGGGAAGATCGTGACTGCCATCCAACAGGTTTATTAACGGTCTCACCAACTTCTGCACATCCTCCACGTCGCCATAGTAACCAAATTTGACTAGATAGTGAAGCAGGCGGAGTACCTGTTCCACAAGCATGTTGTGGGCGATCTTCGAGGCGATCATACAGGTGTTCTCACTGAGAAATCCCGTGATCCAGTCACGAAGGGCAGGGAAGATTGTAACCAGGTCCTTTGCAGCCTGAGCTCAACAGTAAATAGTTGTTTACGGTGTTGAATTTTAATACGAATCCTACAGCTTGAGTTTTTAAAATAGTAACCAAAACTATTGGTATACTCTACAATAAATATTTTATATTCGTAATAAATAGTATTATAGAAAAAATTATTCTTTCAAATAATTTTACAATACAATACAAATTACATTCATTTAATATGGCGAATAATCAAGAAAGGTTTAGCATAGTAGGAATAAGCAATAATAAGAAATAATAAGCAATAGTAAGCAATATATACATATATATATAATAAATAAACAAACCACTCTATGAAAAAATTTAAATGCTAAAGTACAAAAAATAAGAAAAACGTTTGGCGCTTCAGTAGAAAACGTCAAACTTAAAAAAACTAAAAGTTATAGCGGCTAATTTTTCAGAGAATGGTTTATTTAATTTATTTATACTATTATTCTATTAAATATTAATATCTTACTTAATATTAGTGTTTGTAATATTTAATATTTGCATTTATTATCCATATTATTTACATACATAGTTATATGTAAAATTAAATTTGAAAATATGAGTTCAAAATTTCAAATAATCAAAAATGATATTAACACTTGCATAACATTAAAATTACATGTTAATAAACTTGAAACACATTGAATGATCACACCGTTTAAAGTGATACTTTTGCATTTCTTTGACATTACGAACTGATTAAAAATCAAATTAAAAAATAATGCCTGCTTTTTCTCTAGCGATCATTTCAAATATATATATAACTCTCACTATTCATTTTTATGATAAAATTATTTAAAATGCCCATGAATACACATATATAATTATTAAATTGTGTGCTTATATCACGTATACGTGTTATATTAATGAGCTATATGTAATCAAATTATTACTGTTACTGATGTGAACAAAATTATATATATATATATTATACTATTGAATCTAAATTATACCACCATAATCACCGTTTTGTTATCTTTGGACAAAAAGCTATATCTGCTCTTAATGCCGATTTAAAAAAAAAGATCCAGCTTATTAATTTGTTAAAATACATAGTTTTTAATGCACTATTTATTGTATTTACTGCTTTAATTCACTTTTTTATAACTCGGCGGTATATATTTAATGAGATGTATAGAGCTCATAGTATATCACAATATATCATATGAAATAATATCGTAGTATATCAATGTCAGCGACATTTGTGTTAACCACAAAATACGAAAATATACAACAATTAGTTAATAATGGGATACATTTTATAGATTGAATTTGATTCTTTAGTCAGAAATTATATTAATTTAAATTACTAAAAAATAATATATTGTATGTATAGTATGAAAAAGGTAGCTGTGCAATAGGGTACAGTTTATTAATTGTTTGACAGTAATAAAATTAACATAAGAAAGAACATATTACACGATAATTTAAATCAATAGTTAAAACATGTTGACGCAGAAAATAACAATTAATAACATACATAAGAAAGAATGAAAGAGATTCTCGTTAAAGTAATTTCAACTCAATTTATCACTAATTTCATTTATCAACCGTATTATTTTTTGCATTAATGTTTTTTAAACATTCATTAGTCGTGTAATATTTTCTATCTACACATAGAATGATTACCTCAAATCTAATCATTTTAAAACAGTGTATACATAATATACATCTACCTTTGTAAACATATCACTCCATAGGGTTGTCGCAACCAAAACCGTGCATGTGTGATGATCAACTAAGTCAAATGATCTACTATACATTAAAAAAAATTAATATATGATATTATGCTAAATCGATGAGCCAAAATTTAAGGAAAAAATTCGAATGTATCTAAATTATAATTGAAAAGGCAAATTGAATCTGCTAAACCCATATGATCCTAAAACTCCGATAATAAAACATTGTATGTTCGCTTTATATACATTTAATATGTTGTATACATTTGTATACATATGTATACATTTAATTTGCTTAATATACACACATATGCAGTAGATTTGCAATTGACAATTTCGTTTTTTGTGTTTATTTTATAAATATCAGGAACTATAAGTAATATATCTAAATAAGACAGGACATGTCCGAAATAATTATATAATCAACCCACTGTTCAAATAACCTCTTTGCACCATGATGTACTTTAACATATAAAAATAGATACAAACAAATAGTATATAGTCGACAATAACATTTATAATTTCTCTTTTTATTCCTTGATTTAATTGTATATTCACAATTCAAGCTACATTTTATATTTCAAATTGCCTTTGCAGTCAACTAATGTGTACTTGTAATTTGAAATCTAATATACATCTGTTTAGTAAAAATTCTACTAATTGGAAATAAAACAATACAACTTTAACCATATCGTTAAATGACAAAAGTTTAAACCTACCAAGCAAAGCTTTTACTATACATAATGCCAATGTATAATTAACAAAATAAATTTCTAAAGTGTTGTAAATTACTATGATCAATTTATGTTTTTTTGATAAATTTATTGATTAAACTGAAATTGAATGATTTGATTTATTAATATACGGCCAACATTTTAATGTTAATATTAATCCTGATCACACAACATATATATAGACATACCATATCAAGATATAATATAATGTCAATTATTAAAACCATCATAATAGATTTGAAGATTTTAATATATAATAATTGATATTTGAAGAATATATGATGGAGTCACTTCTTATTTCCTTTTTTACTTTATAATTGTCAAAAATGGTCCCTTTCTTTGATTTTTGTATCACAACATATTGATATTATCGTATATTTTTTATTTATTAAATCTAATAATTTTTATATATCAAATTGAATTTAAACATCTAGAAAATAGTAACACCATAATTACTTTTTTCTCCAAACGTATTATACTTATCATCCATATTGGTATATGTTTATGAATTTTAACATTATAATTAAATATTTAGATATATTGTTTCAATAGAAATGGAAAACATTTTAGTAAACGAACAACAACTTTAATGAAACCTGTAAACAATTTTGAACAAAGTCCAATATTCAGGGGTTTGTACGGTAGGTATTAAAGGTATGATAACAGTACAGGGACATAAAAGTTTTTGTTTAAATAACCAAATATAAACATATTGGAGCGGTAAATAAAAGCAATATTCCAATTTTTTTGTTAAAATGTACAGCATGCAAAATAGGGGATGGGTTTAGCAAAACTCTGTATGATAATATATATTTTAAAACAACTATTCCAGGTCAATAATTTTTACGTGGCAGCAAAAATGTGATCAATGAATAGTAATAGTAAAATGAAGAGAAATATCTGTATAATATACCTGTTGCAAGAGTTTAACTTTCTCCTAAAAATGAATCGCATTAAGAAACAAGTTAAATATACCAAAGATGTAAAGCGCCAAACCGGCGGTTAAAAAAATATATATATATATACCTGCTAATGCGAGCAGTAAGCTATAGGCATACCTTTTCCATTTCCGGTTCTCGGTAGGGCGGCTACAGAAAACAACAAATACAAGTGATAATGGATGGCTATTTGGAGAGGATCAAGAGGTTGATTAACATGCAGTTATAAATAGGGTGTCGTGATAGATTATGGTAAGTAGGCATGCTTCCGAGTGTCTTAATTTGGTTTAAAGAATTTGGAAATATTCCGTGGGAGAAGCAATTTATGATGACTTTTATTTAATCTTTAAGATTTCGGGGACTTTAAATATTTGTGTTTAAGAAATATACAAATTGTTTGAGCGACAATTCTATGACAGTTTTGAAAATAGAATACTCAACAAAATACTTTTATTTCGTAAATGTGTGCAAATACAAATTGTTAAATATATTTATTGGTTTGAAATTTTGAAATTTTTATTCAACGGTTGAGAATAGAAAATAATGGAATATATTTTAATGTACAATACAAACTACAGAAAAAATGTTAATATCAAATTATTTTATGTTTAAATTCAAAGAAATGTTTTATTAATAGAACATTTAATTATGAATTAATATATCTAGAAAATGATTCGTTTTATATTTGCTATAATGATATTAGGATAATTATCAATTGATCTATTTAATGTTATAATTTTTGCTAAAATATTTTAAAAGGATGAAAGAAAAAACCACAATAAAATTAAAAGTTTATTACAAAGTGACCATTACTTGTTTTTATTTTATCATTTTAAAGGATATTAATATAATACATACATAATATTTATTATAATAACCGAATAACACTACTCAGTTTTGAATAAATAATATGTGGAATAGTGATCCAATTGAAGAGAGTAATAAGGAATTGCAGTTGAAAAAGCGCTTTCGGCTTATTCATTAAGCCTTCCTCAGTTTCTATATTTCATGTAAATATTTTACATAAATAATATAGAATAATTATATTATATAATCTTATAATCTATATAATCTATAACCTATAATAATATGATATATACTTATAATCTGTAATCTATTATAATAATCTATAATCTTACATAATCTATATAATCTATATAATCTATATAATCTATATAATCTATATAATCTATATAATGTAATATAATTATGATTATTGCATACTTATCAATTACCAATCATACAAATATTTTTAATAATAAACAATTAAATTTAAAAACTTATAAGTAATTCAAAATATTATCAATAAAAATCATAGATTCATATGATCAAATATAGAAAAAATTATAATAGGAGTTAAAAAGAGTTATAGAAATATTTAGTGAGTTCCTCGCAGAGTCGGTTTAATCCAGTTGATTGTGTGGAGACGATTAATGTAATAGTCTGCCTTCATTAATCTCTCCTCTAGTGTCCACTTGCTATTTCTCTCCACGATGGTAATATTTATATCATCCACAGAATGGCCAGGAAGGTTAAAATGCTCTGTGGTTTCGATCATTCAGCAGCACTTCGACAATTTTGTTTTATGTATAATAATTAATATTTTTAACTTGTTATAGCATACACTGTATTTTTTGTTGTGCAGTTGCCGCCATTGTAGCTTTTAATTTTCCGTCCATTTATTTAATTTAATTTATTATAGTATTAATTCCAATTGTTGACATGTTTTACATCGTGGACGTTTACATTTATAGTTTGATTCATTGTTAATATTTTGGAGTTTTAATATCAGAGGATATGAGTGTGTCTCCCAAGGTAGATAGTTTTTTTGTAAGCAACTATAGGTGGTTCTATAAAAATGTTAGACAAATATTCATTTGAACTATTTTTTGTAACGTTTTTGTGGAGAATAAAGGATAATTTACGCAAATGAGGATTGTACGAAGCAACGAGAGGAAATCGGTTATTTTTAAGTCATTAATTCTATTTAAAATGCTTGCTGCCGATATTGTGCTATTTATTAATTGTTCAGGGTAGTCACGTTTGATAAAATGATGCTTATATTGTTTAGTTCGACGTTGGTAAGTTATTTCACCTGAACAAATACGCTTAAAACGAAGAAATTGAATTTTCAAAATACCTGAATCGTAATGTTTCGGATGGCTACTATTATAACGCAAATAAAGATGGGCGCCGTTTGGTTTACAGAAAACATAAATGTAGACATTTCCATATATAATGGTAATTTTCATGTCTTTAACAGTGTTGTGGTTATAATTTATATAATATTTAATGCTAGATTTCATTCCAGTATTTCCATAATAGCTTTGTAGTAAATGTATAGTAAATGTATGGAGTTCTTCTCCTCGTGGGTTTTCCACGTGGGCTCATTAATATATTAGCAAAGTTCAAGGCTATTAGTGTTCCCATGGCTGTACCTTTTTCCTGGAGTTAAAATTTATCCATGAATCTAATGCATTGAATTTAAGTATTTCATTAAGAAGAGTAGTAATTATTTGACAAGGGATTTTCAATTTTGATTTTGTAAGACAATCTTCTACAGATTTATTTTGTTCCTTCTTCGTGATCTATTATTGTGTATCATAAGTTAACATCCATAGTAGCAATACTAATAATAATAATAGATCACGAAGAAGGCATTAAAGCTGTAGAAACATTACCATTCAGGTATTTTAAAAAGTCAATTTCTTCGATTTAAGCGTATTGGTTCAGATGAAATAACTTTTAAACGTAAAGCTAAAGAATATAAGCAACATTTTATCAAATGTGACTACTCTGAATATTTAATAAATAACACAATATCAACAGTAAGCTATTTAAACAGAAATGTCTAATTTACAGATGGAACAAAAAAAACGATCGAGTTCCTCTCGTTGTTTCGTACCATCCTCAATTGGGTAAATTATCGTTCAATCTCCGCAAAATATTTACAAAAAATAATTCTAATGAATATTTATCCAACATTTTTATAGAACCACATTTAGTTGCTTACAAAAAACTACCTACCTTGGGAGACAGACTCATATTCACTAATATTAAAACAACAAAATATGAATTAAGGAAATATATAAATGAATCAAACAATAAATATAAACGTCAATGGTGTAAAACATGCCAACAATTTATTGAAATTAATACTATAATAAATTAAATTAAATAAATGGACGGAAAATTGAAAGCTACAATGGCGGCAACTGCACAACAACAAATCTAGTGTATGCTATAACACGTAAAAATGTGAATTTTATACATAGGACAAACTAGTCAAAGTGTTGCTGAACGATTGGCTGGACACCGCTCAGATATTAAGGCTGGCACTAAGCACATTGAAACCGCACAACATTTTAACCTTCCTGGCCATTCTGTGGATGATATAAATATTACCATCGTGGAGAGTAATAACAAGTGGACACTAGAGGAGAGATTAATGAAGGCAGACTATTAAATTAATCGTCTCCACACACTGTGTCCAACTGGATTAAACCGCCGCAGCAGGGAAGCCACTAAATATTTCTATAACTCTTTTTAACTCCTATTATGATTTTTTTCTAATTTTGATTATATGAATCTATGAATTTGATTGATAATATTTTGAATTACTTATATGTTTAATATTTAATTGTTTATTATTAAATCAATATATGTATGATTGGTAATTGATACGTATGCAATAATCATAATCATTTTTATTACAATCACTCAGATAATTATCTATTCTATAATTGTTATGAAAAATATTTACATGAAATATAGAAACTGAGGAAGGCCTAATAAATAAGCCGAAAGCGCTTTTTCAACTACAATTCCTTTTTACTTTCTTCAATTTGATCGCTATTTGATATATTATTTATTCAAATCTGAGTGGTTTTATTTGGTTATTATAAATAAATATATTGTATATTATATATATATGTATTATATTAATATCCTTATAAAATGTTTTAGCAAAAATTAGAACATTAAATCGATAAATTGATAATAATTTTAATATCATTATAGCAAATATAAAAACAAATAATTTTCTAGATATATTAATTCATAATTAAATGGTCTATTAATACAACATTTCTTTATAATTAAACATAAACTAATTTTATGTGAAAAAAATTTCAGTAGTTGGTATTGTACATTAAAATATATTTCATTATTTCCTTTTCTCAACCTTGTATTAAAATTAAAAATTTTCAAAACAATAAATATATTTCACAATTTGTATTTGCACATATTTTTTGAAATACCAATATTTAAAGTCCCCGAAATCTTAAAGATAAAATAAAAGTCATGAGAAATTGCTCCTCCCACAGAATATTTCCAAATTCTTTAAACCAATTTAAGACACTCGGATTATTTATGTAAAATATTTTACATGAAATATAGAAACTGAGGAAGGCTTATTAAATAAGCCGAAAGCGCCTTTTTAAACTACAATTCCTTTTTACTTTTTTAAATTTGATAATTATTTTAACATATAATATATATATATATATGTATTGTTTGACATAATATATGCATGCAGTTGGGAATGACGTCTAAATGAAATACCAAATTAATAAAGACATAAAGTAAGAGTCACTGCTAGGCTATTCTTTACAAATCCGATCTATAGTATCTAGTGCGTATAAATCTTCTCTTAACTTTGGTGTTTATCGTATAAACTGTAATTTAGTTATTAGAGCAACCAGACGTGACCAGACATGACCAGACATGACTAGACATGACCAGACATGACCAGACATGACTAGACATGACCAGAAATGATCAGACATGACCAGAAATGACCAGGTAATGACATGACCAGGCAAAAACACAACACAAGTCAACCATAACATGCAAGAGTAATAAGCAAGACATGACCAGGCAATGGCACAAGTTAACCTAACATGCAAGAGTAATTTGTAAAGAAATGGAACACATTCTTACATATTGATCAGAGGACGTAGCTTTGGTTAAATCTTTTGTTCCCACGTACTCGTAGACGAAGCAGATTTGGGGGTAATCAACCACTGAATAGTTATTGCCCACATCAACAAAGAGACCTGTGTTATTGAGGAAATGAAAATAAAATGAGAGAATATGTCTTCAATATATATTTTATCTTCTTCTCTTATCATGACAGACGAACAAAAGAAATAAAATAAGAGTATACGTCTTCAATACTCTGGGGTGCCAAATCAACGTATTAAAATAATAGTGTCAAAAATAGGCAACCCCCCCGTTTATTTGGACCCCCCTGATTATTTATTTTATATAATAGGCAACCCCCCCTGATTATTTATTATATATATAGTAGGCAACCCCCCGTTTATTTGTTTTTTTTAAAAACTTTTTAATCGACGACCAATATGCTTACATTGATCAGGCTGTATGTCAATTTGTAGTTACTAAGCAATCTCTTAAAAGGGATTGGATAGTATTAGAACTTTAAGTACTGACATACCTGCTACTTACTTACTTACTCAGTTATTACTTACCTGTAGTAGTACAGTATTATTATGCCTTAACGTTTTTGTTACATACTACTACTTACTTAAGTACATTAATTAAGCACTTATTACTTACTAATTTGTTTATTGAAATAATTACATCTTGGTAATAATGAGCTACTTTTTTAATTTAATAATTTTTCTCATCCTTTACTTACCATATACATTTCCATAATTTAGAAATAATTTTCTAAAAAATCAATGAAAAGAATACGTAAACATATAAATTCCCCCCTCCCTCCCCCAGTTTACTACAATCAACCAATTATTTATTTTTAAGAAATTAATTAACTCTC
>JAUZND010005692.1:0-11089 GCA_034780555.1 Coelogynopora nodosa | reverse complement strand
AATACTAATACTAATACTAATACTAATACTAATACTAATACTAATACTAATACTAATACTAATACTAATACTAATACTAATACTAATACTAATACTAATACTAATACTAATACTAATACTAATACTAATACTAATATAGGTTTTTTCGTTCTCGGTGCCAAAACGTGCATTCAAGTTATCGGGATGCATATTCTAAATAACGAACATTTTGAGGTATGTAACCGCATTCATAAAATAAGCAATCAACATTCATTCGGCATATTTGTTTAAAAGGGTTTAAGATTATTTCACCCGTCAGTTCATTCAATTCACAAAACGCACATATTTCATCTACTTGATTTCAATTCATCTGAACACAACTCAGTAATATTATCTTGAAAGTTGCATCCCGGTAAAATGAATGAACGAATTTACAAAAAGAAACTAAATCGATAACAAGTTGCTTGTTCTTGTAATGTGATGAACTAATTGTGAGACAGCATGCTCACTCCGGTAACTTGATTGCCCAAAATGTTGAACATGTAAGGCTGAACGTGCATCCCCGTAATTTGCATGCCCGTTTCCCTATCGAGAACGAAAAAGCGTATACTTTTTTTTAATAAAAATGTCAAATAACTCATAATGAGCTCAAACCTTTAACAAATAAGTTGCAAGTCGAAAATAGCAGGAAAGATGCATGGTTGCTATGTGAAGAATGCTTCTCGTGCAAACTCTGCAATTGAAGATGACGTCCAAGTTGGAAACCGTTTATTGGTGTTCCGTGTGGAGCATTTTTTTAAATATTAAATAATAATTTTAATTAAAATTTAATAATAACCAAATAAATATCAGATCAAAATAAATTCTGGCTAATTTTTTTAATTTTTGGCTATATGGTCATTATGAACTTCAAAAATAAAAAAATACATAAATAATATAATTAGTATTTTTAATTTTTTACAAAAATTTAACAACTAAAAAGTTAATAATTAATGAATTTACAGGTTCATATATAAAATGTTGGTTGACAGTCTCTATGAAGTTATAGTGATTATCTTAGTATTATATTATTAGCATTCGGTATATATTAGCTACATAAAATGCCGTTTATTTGCGCTTTTTTATTTTACTATTTTATTTGGCTTACACAGTCAATTTTTTGTTGATTTCTATGTTTCTCATACAAATTTGATGGGTACTATATTATTTATTCAACATAACATTAACATGTATCTTTTTGTGCTGCTATAATGAGAAAAAACCCTATACATCTGCTGTTTACTTTGTCTACATTAAGCTTGGATATAGATGAAATACCAATTAAGGCTAATGACGGATATGCTATATTTTCCAAAGCCAATCTAACTTATAGTCGATTTAATAAAAGATAGCAAAGTGCGACGTAACTCCGAGCCATCGGCAATCTATGCACAGAGCCAGCTTACTTTACAATCGATTGAAAATGTACTTGACCGTAAGATAAATAAATTTTCAGTGTACTTGTTATGCGGATCGAAACTATTGAAAAAGACAATGAACAAATCCGACAGAAGTCAAAAATAAAAATAATAAAACGAACACCTAAGTGAACACCTTAAAACCTTTCCTAACAAAACCAAACGAAAATAAATACCTACAGAGTCTATCACAAAGGAATTTTTATCACATGAATAAAAAAATAGAATATCGTCATATTTGGCCTCCCCGAAAAACAACCCGAAATTCCCTTTGCTTTAAAAACAACTTAGAACTTATCTGCAGCGCAATTTTTTATGAGGCTAATTTAGATAGTTAACATGTATACTGTACTGTTGCCAAGGCTGCAGACAGCTCTCATACTCGCCCAACTATTGTCAAATATCAAAATACTAACATTCGGACTCAACTCACGAAGATAGCATACAAAGAACCTTCGCCTCAACACTAATTATACAAATGACATCCAAAAAAGTTTTCATCATTCCTGACCTTACTCCTCCTGATCAACAAAAACAAAGGAAACATTATTGAGATGAGAACTCATTGTAAGAAGATATGCCGGTGAGAATGTTCATATTCGCGAACATCGTTCTAGCAAATAATTGACTAAAATTTAATCTTCTCAACGTTCGCTCTATAAACAACAAATTATCTCATTTTGAAGTCCTAATCGAAAATGATATTTATAGCTGAAACTTGGCTAACCTATTAACTACCGAACTTCCTTCTACTTAGAAATACTAGCTACACTTTAAATCATCTGGAAAGATCGAGTTGCTAAAGTTATATTAAAAATAATCTTCAATTTATCGAGCTGTATATTTTAAATCTTGCTTTGCAAATATTTAACAGTTCAGCTGTTGAATTTTAAATTATTCTGACCGTGCCTTATTTATTGTTATACTGTTTGTATATTATATACAATTTAGTCCATTAAATTTGCTCTTGAACCTGTTCAGACAACATTGCTCTGCTCTTTTATCACTCATAATTCTGAGTCTTTAATACACTTCAACTTTCCTGAAATAGTTTGGCATTTGCACTATATACTTTACGTTACTGTTCACACTATACATTTTTAAACATGTGTATATATAAAAAAAAGTTCTCGCATTTAATAAAAATATTCTTTTTCATATTTTTACAAATTCCCTACCATCTACATACTGTGTACCTACTATGTACCCTATTATCTACCTATGAACTATTTTCTGATACTTGCGACAACTGTAGCGTCCTTTTTCATGTTAATTTTGATAGAAATTTCAATACAAATACTTAAAAATGGCAAAACTTTTATGCAGCCGACTTCAACCCTATAAATTAGCATCTATAAATAAACGCAATATTTACTATATGTGGATTTTTACAACGCAGTGATAACACAGTAGAACATTTTTGGAACACCCCATCGGATATTTCTCACAATTGTAAAGCTACTTTCATCCTGCTATCACTTCCGAGATAAACCAAAAATTATTTACCCTTCGAACATTTAGGAAATTATTAAAGCTCAATAATTGAATTATTTATCAAAAATGTTTAAATCAGACAAACAACTAAAACATGTTTATAATTATATTTCTAAGCGATATAACTTAGCTATTCTAAATTTTAAAATTTCGCAAGAGAAATCCCTGCTGGGGTGTCTAAACAAGTGAAATGTGAAATCTGAAAAAAAATTAAATCTTCCATATATTTGTCAAGGTGCTACTGGTATTTCCATTTCTAATCTGGCCGAGTAGACCAGTTTTAAATTATACGTTTATTCAGTGTTTAGTAAAGACATAACAACTAAAGCTACATACGCCCAGCAAGCTGAAATCACCCATCTTTATCCTCCAACAAAAAACTGAGAAATCACTTCATATATTGCCTAATAAATCCCCTCGTTCACCAGATGTTTACTCCCGCACCGATATTTTCCGGAAATATTGCCTGTGCTAAGTATTTATTATTCATGGAGTCGTCTTTTTAAATTATTAATGACTTGAAAATAAATCCCTACTTCATAGAAGATGGGCATCATCTGTCCTATTTGCAAAAAGGATGATTATTCTCACGTCGCTAAGTTTCGACCTTTTCCCTAGAAATAAATTGATGGAATCATTTATGGCTACATTTTTTACTTATAGCTTCAGAACAAATAATTTTCTTCCCTGAAATCATTGAAAAACGTTCTTTCATAGGTATCTCCTATGAATTGAGTTACTAGCTTTACGAATTTTTGGCCGACCTTTCACAATGTGTTTGTATTGAGGATTATCTTTGCTTGACTCGTCTTGGTCCGTGCATCAAGCGGTGTCCCCCAAAGATCTGTTATTGAACCGGTTATGTTTACCATTATTATTATTATGACAGCACAACTTGATGAACTTCCGAATGCAGGATGCAACATCCACCATTCTTGACTCATAGAATCCTTTTACTTTAAACCTCTTTAAATTATTTTACGAATTGGACGCCGTATTTTCTATTGGTAACTTATCAATTCCTGAGGATACATATTACCTTGATGGTATATAACATTGTTGATTCCATATTCTCCTATATAAATAATTTAGGCATAACCATTTCTAGTAGGCATATCAAATCTATGTTCGCCCCTTATTCGAATATTACTGCCATATTTGGTCACCCTACCGTATCCATGATATTAAATGTATTGATAAAGTACAAAAGTATTTTACTAGTTTTTTTTCTTTTCTAAAAATCACTCTGATTACCTCAACTACACTTCTAAATCACACTGATTACCTCAACTACACTTCTAAATCACTCTGATTACCTCAGCTACACTTCTAAATCACTCTGATTACCTCAGCTACACTTCTAAATCACACTGATTAGCTCAACTACACTTCTAAATCGATATTATTTAGCCTTGATTCGCTTGAAATTAGACGCATTCGTTTTTAATTTAATACGATACAATGTACAAAGTTATTCATAGCCTTCTTGATATCCTTCTTAATACTATTTTTAGTTCCATATTTTTTAATTCCATGAACATTAAACCTCTGTATATTAATCGAAAAACTTATATTTTTAATCAAAAAAAAATTAGTTATCAATCCTGTTTGACCAATCTGGAATTCGCTATCAAGCAATATTGAGATATCCACATCCCTTCCAATTGTTTAACATAAACTATATTTTGTAATGAATATGTTAAATTATATACTGTCGTAAACCATCAAATACCAAACAATGAAGTATAAATACATAAACTTAGGGAATGATGCAAAGATAAGAATGACGTATGTCATATAACACAAATGAAATAGAATAGCTACACTCCAATTATACATGATCATGATTATATATAAATCATGGAAAAGCTCAATTAGAGCTCAACTTAAAATTAAAAGCTCACTCAATTAGAAACAACTAGCTTCATTAAGTAACACAAGATAAATAGGTTTAAGTTATTATGAACAATGAGATTATTATATAAGTATTCGATACATTGTGATATCATGTCAGAAGAATAATGAAAACAATCACTATTATAAAATGAGTAACAAACACATATCACAAAAATTAACAGAAAACTGTTGAAATGAACATTTAAAAAACAATTTTTTATAACTTCAATAAAAATCGTAGTTTTTATTAAATAAATTTTACTATTGAAATTGTTGTATTATAAATATAATTAATCTGAACGAGCTGGTAAATATAGTTATATAATAATTCCTAAACATTTGTAAGTTGAAACTCCACAGCATTTCATTTAGTATTTAATCTATCGATTCGACTTGAAATTGTCACTATAACTATATTATGTAAAACGGTTGATCAACGAACCAATACTCATGTCATTCATGTAATTTGTGTTGTTAGTGTTATAACAGAATTATGTTTTTTTGTAATAAATAACCACGTTAGCGTTTTATTTTTTATAATACATAATTTTAGTGTAGACTCTTCTAATTATTTAAGGAAGCTTGAGAGATTTTGGTATGTTGAAACCGCGTTTTAGTTTAAGAGTATACATTTCGGAGACAGCATAGCTCGGCTCGGGCACTACAATATCAGTCAGATTTCGCCCGCGATATCGCAAGACTTCCCGTACACCTTTTGGATCGGCCAAATGCTCCACAAATGGAAATCGATCACCAAGTGGGGAACAGTCCTGATTGCCGTGCGGTCCCCCACCCTCCACCATGTGAGAATAACCGAAACTTTTGCAGGTCGCGTTCAAGCCATAGTTCCACACCAGAGCCGCAAACGTGTCCTTGGGTGCTGGAAGACTCATATTGTACAGAGGCCGTAAATGCAGAGGGAACGCTATCGTTTTAGCGTATGTCAATACGTGTCCGTAAGGATTGGTGATGTCCCATATGTGGGTGCTGTTTTCTTTGTAGAAACTGACATCGACGTATGGCCACAGCCACTTGAATGCACTGGCTTTCTTCCCATCTGAGCGGAATATTTTGTCATGGCCACCCGCCTCATATAGGACATAGCCCGGCTTCAGAGATTCATAGGCCTTGGCTAAACGGGGACGGTCCTTAAGGCTGACGAAGACGTCGATGTCGTCATCCCACGGAATAAAATCGTGATGACGATAGGACCCTAGAAGGGTGCCGCCGCAGATCATGTAGTCGATGTTGTTCTTCTTTAATGTCTGGTCAAATACACGAAGAAGGTCGTACATTTGATTGCGCTCGTCCTGCGTAACCTGCACCTCAAAAGCGTTTACATTAGACAGGCGTTT
This sequence comes from Coelogynopora nodosa, assembly GCA_034780555.1. Classification (NCBI taxonomy): domain Eukaryota; kingdom Metazoa; phylum Platyhelminthes; order Proseriata; family Coelogynoporidae; genus Coelogynopora; species Coelogynopora nodosa. The sequence goes on along the minus strand of JAUZND010005692.1, from coordinate 4,908 downwards.
TTTGTGGTCGGCATATAGAAATTTGGCTGATTGGTGAAACAACGAAAGAAGGAAGTTAGAATCAGGTTTAAAAAAGGTTTTAACATCCGCTGGTGTTGACGCATGTGAAGTACTCGTTTTTAATATTTGTTTACTCAAAAGCTGTCGCTGGAAAATAAAAATAATTATTGTCAAAAAAACTAACACAATTAACAAGAATACCTTGTTTGAGGAAAACATTTTTTTCTCAATCAAATCCGAAGTTAAAAACACATTGTTTATTGTTTATCACCATGCGAGGTATTCAATTTAGAATTGAGGTCTATTATATTATTACACGTGGAATATATTGCTCCGCTGCAGAAACAACTTCTTGTGGAAGCAAATCGACGGCTGAAACGTTGAAAATATAATTCTACAAATATCCCAATTGAACTATCTGTATTATTTGATTGGTTGAGCATAATGTCCTGTATTATATTCTAATTTGTAAATGAATGTATTAACATTTGTCATTGGAGGATTTTATGGAATAATTGTTTTTATTTTTTAAATCTTATTCATTGCTTTATTCATTGATACACAAAACTTTTAAATGTCGATTATAAAATGCATCGTGGCTACAAAATGTTAGGGAAAAGACATAGCAAATAAAATGGTTTAAAAAAATCCCGAAAATATTATCAACAGAATAATTTATTTAAAAATAGCACTATTTATATAACACGTCATGCTATGAAGGGCATTGCAATAGAAGAAATTAAAAAAAAATCTATTTTGTATATTTCAGATGGAGTTGTCACAAACAATATATATGCTACATATACAATATGTATAATAAAGTATTCTTGTTTTCAAAGATGTAACCGTTAAAATGTAATAAGCGAAAAAATAATTTAAAAAAAATTATATGCTATGAAACAATAACAAATTAAAATTTATATATTTTTTAATTTATCATAAATACAATTTAAGATATTGTCAGTAAAAATGGACTACTCTGAAATAAACTGTTTATAATAATATCTATTTATATCCGACATTGATGATATCCGGTTCAAGCGAGCCTATTGAAAGTCACAATGAAATAGTTCGGTTACAAGAGAATTGGTGAATGTACATTTATATACAGTTTATTCTGTATATTGCGAAGAAAGTTGGTTCCAGTGAGGGAAGTATAATATCGGAGGAAAAAGACCCATGGGCGGAGCATACGTTTTCTATTAGCCGGTGAAGCATGACATCTCCTGAAGACAATGACTTGAGGACACTTGCAGAAATAGATGTTTATGTTCTGATTAGGGCAGAAAGGGCACTCAGAGCTAAAAAGACCAAGTGTTAGTAATTAATGCGACAACCAGTGAGATACAATATTTAGGCTATATATACAACATACATACATTAGGATATATTTGAGAGTATATTATGTGCACGCAATTTAGGGCACATGACAATCTTTGGTTGGATGTGTTTTGTATGTGATCCAGGAAAACCGCTGTAGTGGTCGTGTTTGGAAAACGCGTTAAAATACGGAACGTATACGACTCAAAATAAGTGAATTAATTCTAACATAACTCAACTATCGGAAGGGATTTCAGGGACTTTACATTTAATAAGTGTTTGTTGACTTAAATTTATGGCGTACAAAAAACAAAAAATGTTTGGAAATGTTTGTTATCTTTTTTAATTATGTCCTTATACACTGCATTCATTCGTTCACTCAGTTATAAACATAAACATTTTTGTAAAGAAAAGGATACATGTTTGATCTTGTTACTGAGTTTTAGAATCATGCATTATTTTTATGAACCAATCATAATCTCTATTTAATTTTGTATTGTAGTCTATGGAAATATCTTAATTACATTCTGTATTAAAAAATTTTATTCATAAATGAAACATAAATACTCACATGATTTATATGAGAAGTTTTGGCTAAATTTGAGTATGGGTAACTAAGCCGGCGTTTTGTCTTTGTAGAAATATATTAATTTTTATACTCTCTAATATTGAAGGTATAATTATTATACTATCCATTATTGAAGGATATTAACTTCTTCAGTAACAAATGCAGAACAATTTTCATGACGATTTTTTCTTAAAATTATTTTAGATGAAAATATACTCCCTAACTATAATATATTCAACATATGATTTACTTTGTACCAGCTTGATCGTAATTCTCAACTTTGATAATAAATTATTATATCTATTAATATACTACAACCTGATTAAAGTTTATTAGATTTATTTAGAGAGGTTTATTTCCGAAAGACAGTAAAGCATTCTGGAATAATCATACAACACTAAGCCCCATAAGTGCAACATTCCACTAACACAGCTGTTAGCCAGGAACGGGAGAGTCTGAGAGCGGGCTCGAACCTGTTCCGAGACAACACCCTCGGCATCCGCAAACCAGCGTCTTAACCACTCGGCCATTTCCATTCCCATGGTTAAAGTTATTTTAAATATTTGAATTTTTTGGCTTTTTTTATCAATTTTTTTTATATTATTTTATCAAAAGGGTTTAATATTTCTAAATTTAGCAATTTTTTTGTATTTATAAACAGGTACAACAAAAACGTAAACACTATATAAACACAATGTAAAACACAAATGTAATAAAAATTTAATATTTTGTGTAATTATGGCTATAATTTATTTACCTAATTATACATAATACTTGTTATCAATTAATGAAGCTTCACGTCACTTATTAAGTTGACTTATTATGTCAATTATTAAGTATTGTAATTTGACTCAATAGGTATTGTAAGTATAATAAGTACTTATTAAGCATTCTAATTTATAATTCATTGGGGGTGCATAAGGAATTAATTAATTTAGTACCCAGAGTTGACAGTGTCTGACTGCTTAAAAGTATTGTGAACTTTTGTAAAATAAATAGATAATTAAGAAAAATAGCGCGTTCAATCTTTCAATTTCATTCTTTTAATTTGCCAATAAAGGAAAATATACAGATGTAATCAAACAGTGTATTGTTTGTGCTCCTTTCTAAATACTTAATACATATAGACATAATAATAATACTTATAATTGTATTTAAAGACATCTGAACAGAACACTTTAATTGAAATATTTTTAGATATGAAAATATGACTTTTGTAAATAGTAAACAATAAATGTATGACCAATATATATATCCAAATTGTTATTTATTACAACCAACTCAGAGTCTTGACGCATCCATTATTCCAAATTATTAATGTATTTAAATAATTTTAAAAATGATAAAATTGGAACGCTAGGTGTAAGAATGCCTACAATTAAGAACGGGATATGGTATATGAAAAGGAACGGTTAAAATAAGGAACGGAACATATTCCAAAAAACATTTGAAAAACGTCGGAGAACGCCAAAAGAACGCCAAACAAACGCCTAGGAACGGAAAAGGAACGCCTAAAGCATTCCTTTTCATTTATAAAATGTACAGTGCTGTGCTGTAACTCTTTCATTAGCAATCTTAAGGCACTTCGGAAATGTCACCAATTTAAAAACACTTCTCAAATACGGAGTTGTTCACATTATATATATTTTTAATTGACTCTTTTCTAGTTTTTACAATACATTATTCAACGTCATACCTGCTTCTTCCTCTTCACACATAATACTTCTGTTATTTTTTCTACTGCCTTTGAGTGTATATTCACGAATTGTTTTTTACTCCAATAATTATAAAATAACGTATACATGTACACATAGTGTGTATAAATAAATATATATGCACAACTATGTTTTATAGTGTTGAAGATTGTTGACATAAGTAAATATTTCTCAAAAACATTAGTATTATGTATTCATTTATGCTTATTATTTCCACAATGATTCAAAATTGACTTTAGTAAAAATATATATATATATATTCATGTACATATACCGCCGTACATTGAATTACATAAATTGTTACATATTTTTGATTAATGTTTTAAATTAAAAAAAGACTCACTGTTTTCTAAATCTAAAAAAATCTATCAATGCATTTCAACAGTTACGATAATTGTACAAAACTTACCAACATGTAATCGTTTTTGAAGACGCTGCTTATTTTCATTAGTGGACAATCTATAATCTTAAGAACAATCAAATATAAAATCTAAATATTTGCATGTCTATTATAATGTCCTAAAAAATAATGTTTTCAATATAATAATTATTCCATTTTATAGCATAGGTATTTTATATGTGCAATGCAATATTTCCTTCTTTTAAATTACCTAATCTAAGTTTTCTCCAATTGTTTGAAAGTAAATCCAAATCTTTGTTATTGCATTCGGTATACTGAACTGTGGAAGTCAATATTAAATTTGAGTTTGTTGGATTATCTGCAAGTCGATCACTATTATTCACTTTCTTCCAATTTTGTCCATTATATGTCTGTAAATAAATACGTTTTTGTTTATTAACATATTAAAAACCTGACCGAATGTGTAAATTAAAATATATTTCGAAAGCGTAAGTTTGACAAGCTATAAATGAGAGTAAATTTCAATACCCAAGTAGTAATTATTCATAACGGTAACCACAGTTTTTATTAATTACGTTATTAAATTTGGCTAATAAATAGCAATTCGTACACTTATATAATATGCAAGTCTTCTTCGGTAGTCAGGGTAAGGGTCTAGAAAAAATTCCCTAAATATTGTCTACTTTTCTAACTCAATCCATGCCAGTTTAGCGCGACTGGCAGGGATCCCAATTTACGGTAGAAATCAAAGTAAACTTGAAAAGATGACTTTTCTCAGCCTTGGAACATGGACCTTTGGGACCCTCCAGGACAATTCCAAAGCAAACAGTCTCGGAAGATGAACTACATTAATTAAACTATATAGGAAACATAGGAAAATATTCTGATGATACAAGACTGTTATATATTATCAATAAAGATTCCGAAAATTTAGATCAAGAAAA
>JAUZND010005691.1:0-11090 GCA_034780555.1 Coelogynopora nodosa | reverse complement strand
ATGGTTCTATAGTTTTCGCAAAGTTGTTGATCTCCTTTTTTGAAGATAGGGATATATTCCGCAATACACCAGTCGGTGTTTTCCTCAATTGAAAATGGGAGTTATTTGACTACTAAGTTAAATAATGTATTAATTTAGTTATTCATTTCTTTTATAAAAAATGTACAGCCAAAATCGGCTCATTATTAATTGTATATTCATAATAATTATCAAAATAATGAGATAATTATTGATTTGTTTTAAATTTAAAGTATAATAATAATAATAATAATATAGTATAACTCTAAGAAATGTTTTTCTATTTTAAGTTATATCAGGAATTATTTTGTAAACCATCTAAAATTCCTCGCTGCGTTCGGGTCAAATGTGAGTCTATCTCACGAATTATAGAAGGCTATTAAATGCACAACCATAAGTACAAAGAGTTTACAGGAATTTTTGTATTGAAATAAATATTGAATCGATATTCTAATACCAAAACAGGTTTCAATGTATAGCTTCAATTATACATTATGACCTTTTTATCAGAATATATATCAATTCCCCTCACATTTGTTAATAGCACAGCAGAATAGACAATTTATTTCATTGAGTTATTAAATTAATATTCATAAAGGTATTGTTTTACGGTCATATTCATAATACATACCGCAACAACACAAAAACCAAGCAAACAACACTAATTTGACTTAAATGGTTTGTTCAGTCAGTGGGCTTACTATAGGTCCTTTGTATTTTTCATGATCGCTGAAACCAAAGAATGAATGAGTTTTTCATCTGGCACCTAATACAACGAATTCAATCCAATCAACGGGACGGATAATCATTATACAATATAATATTATGTCTGATAACATTGACAGACATATCACATCAAATTTTTTATGATTAAATGCACATCAAATAGATTAATGAGATATTATGCTGTTACAATGCAATATTCCACTTTATTGACTTATAACCATGGTGATTCACTAGTATGAGCAGAAAAATGAGAACATTTGACGATGAGTTAATTTGACTGAATTTAACTATTAAACCATCTAAACAAAGTTGGTACTCGTTCAAAGTGTGCTCTGCATATATATTTAAGGTTTAATATTAATGAACAATAATATTTTAAAGAATGGATGCGATTGTTTCATGTTATATTTTTTTTATAATTGGAACTAATTTCTTACCGCCAATGTTTGCTAATATTACGACGCCAATAATAACAACACCAGTTGCACCAACCACTGAATCGACGACACCAGAAACTACCACAACAGTTGCGCCAACCACTGAATCAACGACACCAGAAACTACCACAACCGTTGCGCCAACAACCGAATCGACGACACTAGCAGCTACCACAACAGTTGCGCCAACCACTGAATCAACGACACCAGAAACTACCACAACAGTTGCGCCAACCACTGAATCAACGACATCAGCAACTACCACAACAGTTGCGCCAACCACTGAATCGACGACACCAGAAACTACCACAACCGTTGCGCCAACAATCGAATCGACGACACTAGCAGCTACCACAACAGTTGCGCCAACCACTGAATCAACGACACCAGAAACTACCACAACCGTTGCGCCAACCACTGAATCAACGACACCAGCAACTACCACAACAGATTATCCAATTACAGACAAGACGACGACTTCAGGCACAACTACGGTAAATTCAACAAGTGCAACAATTAAAACTATTCTTACTACAACTACTACTGCAAAAGTCACTACAACTTTTAGCGCTAAAACTATTGAATTTATGAAGCAATCAGAATTCTTTGCAGCCTATATTTTACCAGTTATTGGAATTATTGGACTCATTGGAATTCTGTACGGTTTGTGTCGAATTACTTGGAGAAATGTATAATATTTGAAATGTATTTTATCAAATGGTAAAGATTTTTTTAATTGATGTTATAGTATTTTATTTCAATATTTTAAACATAAATCTACATCGTGATTTGATTATATTTATTTTAAATAGAACTTTGACTGTCTTGGGCATTTTTTAATGATTTAATTATTGATGTTATATATCCTTTGTACATATTGAAACTCAATCGAAACATATTAATATTTAAACTAGTGTATATTATGTGTACTTTACTATGTAAATATAATAACAATTTTTTTAAATTTTAACTTCTGTTAGACTTTTAAAATAATAATCATGAATTCGTTCAAAATACTGTTTTTTGTAAATGTTATATGGAAATCATTTTTGGTTGGTTGCATGCGCTATTAAAGAAATGACGTCCACTTGTGTTTGTCCACCTATAATAATTCTTTAAACAGTCTTTATTTATAAGTAGGTCAAGGTTGTAATGGCAATATGCATTTCTGACTCATTTACGAATTTTAAAAGACGAAGGGTCAACCTGTGCTTAGCAGTACTGTTAATGCTGGACGCGGCAGTAAATATAGGAAATGAATTCGCTACCATTCGAGGACAATAAGTCGTCCAGGATGATACAGAGGGAAAGCTGTAGTATGTGAGAAATAGTTAACAATTTTGTCAGTGTTACCGAAATACTTTACCGTTTTAATTTAACATACTTTAGCCAATGGAATACATTGTGAAAGGACGTTGTTTATATACTGTAATGTAGGCTATACATTAAATTAGTAGGCTGTTCATTATTTAAAAAAAAAATTATATGACACTTAGATTTTGAATAATAAATTAGTAATTGTTCCACATTTAACATTTATTGTTATGCCATAAGAAACACATGAAGGGTCTAGGTGTGTTTTTACAATGCAGTGACTAAATATTCCATATCTAAATCAAATGAAGATAACAACTATTAAAGTACACTAAAGCATTTACACAGCGAAACTTAAAATAGAAAAAAACGTACTTTAATGTCCTTTCTAAAGTTATTCTACATTTATTCAAAAATCCAGAAACTCTTATCTAATATACTTGCTTTTTATGTGCAATATTTTATTTTTATTATAGTTTCACATATATTTATGAATGAATTGTTTTTCTAGTTATTATGCTTGCGACTTAAGATGACTAAACACTGGATATTTCATTGGATTATTAGTTTGCAACACACACTTTACAGCAATATTTATCTCTCTATGTGTATTCACACTGAACATATTATCGAAAACGAACATTTCCAGTGTGGACAGTCTTGAAACACATTTATTTGAAATTTCCAAAACTTGATTTGTCGAATTTTGTCGGTAGTGCTAAGTTACATTTCTGATGAATTATTTTTAACGATGAATGGTTTAAGTAGGCTACCTACTTTAAAAGGGAACTACGCAGCACAATATAAGTTTTCACTCTTAACATTCTACCGGATCGGGGTTGTTATATTGCGGAGATTGCGATCAAAATGAAGACTGATATTGAATAATGATTTGCACACGTCTTCTGGTCAGCTGACCGACAAGATTTTCATAATTTTATAAGGATGGACTACGATGATTGGGAGACACTTGTACACCTAGAAGGGTGATCCCCCCACGGTGAGCGGTTGACGGTTACATATGAAAAGTCGTATTTTAGAAAAAGTCGTCCATAATAAAGTCGTGAAGAAAAAGTCGTCCATAGTAAAGTCGTAAATTAAAATAGTCGTACATAATTTAGCCGTATAAATAAAATTGTCGTCCATGAAATAGTCGTCTTAATAAAATAATCGTCATTGCTATTTTATATTACATTTTATATATTACATTGCTATAATTGATTACTTTTAGACGGAAGCTAAAAACAACATTGTTAGCTGATTTCATTGACATCTTTAACTATGAATTATTAATGAATTATTAGGAACTATTATGTAACCTTGATAAATGTTCAATATCATATATTGTATAAATGTTTTTTATAGACGACTTTTTATGGACGACTAATTAATGTACTAAAAATATAAGATTACGACTTTTTATGGACGACTTTTTATATATTACTACTTTTTATGGACGACTTTTTTAAATACGACTTTTCATTAGTTACGACTTTTCACCCCGAACCCGCGGTTGACTATATAACGGTGCGATACCCTGGTAACACGGGAGAGCCAAAGCCAGCCAAATGCATTTATAGTTTATATTTTTTTTTTCAGCTAATATCAATGATTAATTTTGGAAGTGGCCAAAAGTTTGCACCAAATTAACCTTAAGGATAATATATATTGTCTTTAATCTTGTCTTAAATAATCTTGTCTTACATCTTTCTTTCTGGAATATAATACCGAAAATCAATTTGCATTAATGTTGATTTATTTTTAATTTATTTCAATTTTTAGTATAAATATTTACAAATAATGTTTCAGAAAATTTTCCGAAAATGCAGACTTACTTACGAAAACACAAACGTGAAAATAACAAATTGCCTTTTATTCCTTAATTTATTTATCTGCATAATGAGAACACAACAAACAAAATCAATCATCAAATTTCAATGTAATTTTTAAATTGTTCCAATAATGCTGCTTAAATTATTATCGGAAAACTTTATAAGAAAATCATCACGAAATAGCTTTTATGCTCTAAATTATTGAACAATTTTAAAAAGTGTTAGCTTTCATGACTTTTTATAAAATGAGCTAGATGCTAGGATTTATCTTTTGCATATTTTCTAAATAATGGTTATTATAATTCATATAATAAAACTTAGCTAACAATATACATAGATGTTTACTACTTATTGTATCTCATGACTGCGGGTACTATCAATCTCATTTTATATTTTCAGAAGCACAATTTGTATGAGTATACAATATATATATTTACCCAATATTTTATAGGAAACACCGATTACAACATGCGCGGTTGAACAGTTATTTTGTTGTGGGGGCCATCATATTTATTTCAAACAAATAGGCTAACCTATGGCATAATCTTTGTAACATATATACAAATCTTCAAGGTCGAAGAATTGCTTATGCTGGAGACTGTCATTGGAAAACGACAAACAAGTAGGAAATGGATACTTTCATTAGACTTCATATTCTAGAATATATATATAAATCATGTAACAATTTATTAGTATTCTGTCCCTTTGTATTGAATCTGTGTTGATATCAAAAACTACAGAAATTAATTATAAACTTAGAAGTGAATAACATATTTCAGGAAAAATAAAGGCGCGCAACAAAAATATTTGACTGAGCGATAGAGAGCTAGTAGATACCAACGATGAACAACTCAAAGTGGCTTTGACATTTGAGGATCTACTAAATACAAAGATACAATAAATATTTACACCAAGCAAGCACCTAATTATTATTGACGAAATGCCGACTGAATTCATGAAATGGAATAGGATGACTTTCGGCAGAATATTCCTACAAAGCTGAGAAGTTTGCATAAAATCAATTTTGATTGCTGCATCATCATCGACTATCTGCATCATCATCAAGTATCTGCATCATCATCGACTATCTGCATCATCATTGACTATCGATCTGCATCATCATCGACTATTTGCATCATCATCGACTATCTGCATCATCATCGACTATTTGCATCATCATGCATAGACTATCTGCATCATCATTGACTATCGATCTGCATCAACATCGACTATCTGCATCATCATCGACTATCTGCATCATCATCGACTATCTGCATCATCGTCAACTATCTGCATCATCATCGACTATACAGCTACAGCTGCGCTAACGAATCTAACGTACAAACAGCAGCCGCAAATATAGGTATGCAAGAGCGATGTACACATTATTGTACGCATTGCCCAAGAGTACGATGTAAAGAATCTAAAATGAATTGATCAAGATGTGGACTCTTTCTCTGCTCTGCATTAAGCATCAATTGTATCTATATATCTATTACTATAGAGTACATGTATAGAAAGGTCAAACAAAAGGAATGTGTTATCATGAAACCGCAAATGTTAATTTTAGAAATGTTATCCAATATAAACATTACCTAATCTAAAGGTGTAAAACATGCCTGGAATGATAAGATGGCAAGTCGTAGAGGCTTAAACGACAGGGCCTGTGGATTTAAAAGACAGTCTAGTCTGTCAAATCCGAAAAGTCAGAAGGATAATTGAGAGCAGGTCGGATCATTAAGAAGAACGCTTGTTAACAAATATATTTATATATTTTTTTAATATTTATAATTTAAAAAAGCAATCAACATAGTTTGTTATTGTAGTATATTTGGAAAAAACACTTAAACGAAATAATGCATATGTTGGAATTGTTAAGTCTCGTTTTGAATCGTCCATTGTTATGTTAGACTTGTAAATAATTGTTGTGTAAATAAATTTCAAACATACTTTTCGTTAAATTTCTATTTGTTCAAATTGTTTTATTTTAACTAAATAATAAGGATATTAAAGAAACGATACAAATCATGACTCAATGAACATATTATGATATCTGAATATTTATTTTACTCGTTTAAAAGTGTCATATTTTTGCTTCGATATATTTTCTAACGAAGAACTTCTGTTTGAAAAACAAATTACTTGGAAAGTGAGATATAATATTAAACCGTCTGATATGATTATCCTCAATTGAGAGCTCTATATAATAAAATCCTGTTAATCATAATGCACACAACGGTTTGTGCGTGCAAGGTAACCATAGAAACGCTTTATATTTAATGCATTAACGGATCACTTTGATAGATACTAAATCACGTTTTACTAATTCTCTATATCATTAATTTCTGTTACACCACAATTATCCATAATCATTCATTGGAAGAACAACCATCGTTAATATTTTTGAGAAAGTTTTACAATGACTCAATTTATTCCATTTGTTTTCTTCATTATAACAACAATAAACATATCGAACAATTTTGGCCATTCACTCAAGATAATCAAGAAGAAAAATGGAGATATCTCTGGACCATTCACTACGCGTGCTGTGTTGGAAAGTAGGGTATTGGCTACAATTGAACCCTCACAAGAAGCCGCATTAAATATAATTGAAGCGATTTTATCAAATAAACCGATGTCTAGGGAAGATTCGAAAACCAATGAATCATCCACAAAAGATGAAATGTTAACCACTGACAGTTCAAAAATGACTGTTAAAATTGGTTCAACAGATATCACAAAAAAATCTTCAACCAAAACAACTAAAACAGATAGTTCCTCAAAATCTTCAAACATAACAACTGAAATTGATTCAACAGATAGCCCCACAAAATCGAAAAGCATAGCAACTGAAATCAGTTCAACAGATAGGCCCACAAAATCGTCAAGTATAGCAACTGGATTCAGTTCCACAGAAAGCCGCACAAAATCGTCAAGCATAGAAACTGAAATTGATTCATCAGATAGCCCCACAAAATCTAAAAGCATAGCAACTGAAATCAGTTCATCAGATAGCCCCACAAAATCGACAAGCATAGCAACTGAAATTGATTCAACAGATAGCTCCACATCGTCAAACATAACAACTGGAATCAGTTCAACAGATAACGCCACAATATCTTCAAGCATAGAAACTGAAATTGATTCATCAGATAGCTCCACAAAATCGACAAGCATAGCAACTAAAATCAATTCATCAGATAGCCCCACAAAATCGTCAAGCATAGCAACTGAAACTGATTCAACAGATAGCTACACAAAAGTTTCGAACATAACAACTGGAATCAGTTCAACAGATAACACCACAGTATCTTCAAACATAGCAACTGAAATCGGTTCAACGGATACCTCCACAAAATTGACAAGCATAGGAACTGAAATTGATTCAACATATAGCTCCAAAAAATCGACAAGCATAGCAACTGAAATTAATTCAACAGATAGCTACACAAAATCGACAATCATAGCAACTGAAATTAATTTAACAGATAGCTCCACAAAATCGTCAAGCATAGCAACTAAAATCCGTTCAACTGATAGCCCCACAAAATCTTCAAGCATAGCAACTGAAATCAGTTCAACACATAGTTCTACAAAATCTTTAAGCATAGCAACTGAAACTGATTCACCAGATAGCTACGCAACATTTTCAAACATAACAACTGAAATCGGTTCAACAGATAGCCCCCCAGAATCGTCAAGCATAGCAACTGCAACTAATTCAACAGATAGCTCTACAAAATTGTCAAGCATATCAACTGGAATCAGTTCAACAGATAGCCCCACAAAGTCTTTAAACGTAACAGATAGCCATCCAAAATCGTCAAGCATAGCAACTGGAATTGGTCATCAACTTACAACTAAAACGAGCTTAACAAGTATCACAATTGAAGTAAAAAAATCACCATCTTCTGATCAGTTAGTTAAAACTACATTAAGTGCTAAAACAATAGAATTTGAACAAGAATCAATGTATTTTGCTGTTTATGTCTTACCACCTGTTGGAATATTTACACTTTTACTACTGGTGTACTGTTTTTGTCGAAACATTTGGAGAACATAACAGCACGAACTTTGCGTTTAAAATGTGTATTTATCAACTGTAATATTTCTTGATATACGTTTACAGAAAAGTAAGTAGCTACTATTATATTATTAGCACTCCTAGTTTGACTATCTCAATTTGTATAAGCAATGGTACAGTATGATTATGGTCTCGTAAAAAAATTATAACTGCATCAAGTGTTGTTGTACTAACTAATATACATTATAATTTATTCTATTAACTTCAACCCCCCCTGTGCACAGTTAATTATAATTAACATGCGCGCGAATATTTATAAACTGAGTATATTAATAATGATTATATATTATAATAATAATATATTATAATTGTATTGATTTTATAGATTATTGAATTATATATAATTTTACTGATTTAAATAAAGTTGAGTATGGCATGAGATTTTTTAAACTCATTTTAAAATCGATAATATATATTTTTAATTCGTAGCAACTACTACTACGAAGGCATAACCTGTGATTTTATCCATTTGTCATATATAATTGGTTTCAAAGTAGGCCTATGCTAAATTATAGATTTTGTTTTAGGATAGTAAACTTAGTAAACTTAGAAATCGTCCGCTGCGTTCATTCATTATTTATTGTTTAAATACGACAAAAGATTCAAAATGATAAAAACTTAATATTTAATTTCTTACTCATTTGAAGAAAAAAATTAATTATTTTATATCTCATCTATATAAATAAGAAATATATAAACTTAAATATTGACATTTCGAAAACAAAATCTACCCTGAAAACTGTCTTCGCCAAACATACTCAAGTAGTAAATTATAGATACAGTATTTACTAATTTTGTTCAGATTATTATTATGACCAAATTATAATGCATAAAGCGATCGTTGATTTATACAAAAATGTGATATGTGTTAGAGAAAATGAGCGTATTATACTTATATTTATTAAGGGTAATATAATATCACCCAAATAGCACATTATCTTTACAAAACTGCACTGCACACCTGTGCAAGCAGTGGAATAAAAAAATATATATATATTTATATTTATCGAAAGGGCCCCATAATAAATATCGAATGCGACCCAAAATGTCGAATACGGTATCGAAAGATATCGAATGGGACCCACGAAAAAAGGGGCGCATTCGATACTTTTGGGGCCCAATCGACAAATATATATGTAGCAATGGAGCGCATTCGACATTTTCGGTCGCATTCGATTTTTATTAAGGGGCCATTTCGATTTTTATAAATATATATATATATATATATATGTATCAGCTAATTCTATAATCTAGCTAGTTACCATGCAAATTGATTATTTAGATATTTAATACCAACAAATATATAATGACATTATTTCGAAAATGTCTACCTTGGTTTTAAATTATGATGCAATTGTTATTTATTTCATAAATTAATTTACAAATTATTATTTAACATTTTCTCACTTCTTGTTTAAGTTTTCGGTTTTTGGATGGTATATTTGTCTAGTCTTAAACAGTCTATTATGTAAAATATATTGTATTTTGGTTAGTGTAATTGAGATGGATACTATTTATAATTCATGACAGAAATAAACACCCCATTCATTTACGAATCACTGAGAACAAAATCTTATTACACGCCCCGTATAACTGTATGACATTTTTTTAGAAATTAAAACTAAAAAAAGTGTTAAAGTCTTGTTACTATATTACATGTATCGGACAAAAGTTTGTATAAACCTCTGTAACTTACACTTATAATTGACAGGTTTTTGTGTGGCTTCATGCTAAAAAATATAGCTTTTTCACAACACTTTACTGATTATTTGTGTTTGCATAATTTAAAAAATAAAGCATACATTTTTATAACAGGTTTCAAATTATAGTTCCGTTTTTAAAAAGTGTGAAAATGTTTAAATAACACATGTTTAAAATTGTCAGTTATATGAATGTAAATCAGTTTTAAATATATTGTGTGTAGTAAATATATTAATTTTAATTATTTTAGAACACATATCAAGCATTATTAATCAAATGTAGGCTTTTTAGCGTTTGAAAAAAAAAAACTCATGACATAATGTCAACAATCAGCTTCATTTCCTAGATGAAAGAAATCATGACATAATGTCAACAATCCGCTTCATTTCCTACATGAAAGAAATCATGACATAATGTCAACAATCCGCTTCATTTTCAATAATTTCATACATGTAAATTATTTCCTTATGTATAATTTCTGATTTGACATCAATATGTATACCTTACTCTATTATATATACATACATATTAACATAAAAAATGTATTTAGTATCATAAACGCAAAAAACAGTATCATAAAAAACACATTAATTACATGTGTTTATATAAAAAAATTAGGATTTCAATTAAAAGTTTTTACTTGTCTAACACGGATCAGAAAGATGATTACAAGTTTATTTAGTGATGCTTTGTTTTAGTCCAGAGTAATTTAGCTTTTCAAGAAAACATTTTAAGCGTGTATTCACTCCAAAGGGGGTGAATTTTCAGTAAAGGTATAATATTCAGTTGTGATTATCGATATATTGAGAATATTAGTTTGAATTTTGTTGCATTTACAAAATAACACAAATTGCTTATAATACAGGGTGATCCAAAAGTCCTTGCCGCTAGAACACTGAGGTAATATATTTACAGGATTACTTTATAAATGAATATAATTTTAAACACTATACATGTACTTATAATCACTGTAAATTA
>JAUZND010005690.1:0-11091 GCA_034780555.1 Coelogynopora nodosa | reverse complement strand
GGTTATATGTTAACTAAAGCCATTATCCAGGACACAAAACCAAAACGGACCGAAAGTAGAAGTTGACCCAAAGAGATGTACAGTAGAAACTTAATAAGGTGCGGGACTTAGGACCCTCAGCGGCGTGTTTACAGGATAATGGATGACAGTTTCTAAATCCAACATACAATAAAAAGTTGGGTTATACATTGCGATAAAAGAAATACCATTAATTCATATAAAACATAAGTTCTTATAATTGTCTACATTGATTCTCTATCAGTCCTTATATTGTCGTTAATTCGTACTTTGGGCGCCTTGTTGGGGTATTCCTCTGAGAATTCAAGCCTCAGGTTGAAGGTGCCATCCTCGAAGGGGGTACCATCAGGCCCGAAGATGACCGCATTCCACACCATGATGTTGTCCTCCTGCGGGGAACCGCTTACGCCCGCAGGGGGGTCCTCCTGCAGACGCTTGAAGTCCCTCATCAGACGTCGTTGGGCCGCTGTTGACATCTGCGCCAGTGAAGGGGGACAGGAATCATTACACACTCATGTGGCATTGGGCCTACTTAATTATTGAAACACTGATTTTATTTTACTGTTTTTTTCGAGTATAAATATAAAATATAGAAGAAAAAAAAGAAAAGAGAAAAAAGAAAAAGAAAAAAGGGACACAGCAGAAAACAGTCACGCTTATTAAAATAAGCATAACTCAATAGCTTGATATTTAATGATAACAAGATTTTAGAGTATATTATTATCATTAAACTGAAAAATAAGCAATAAAATTGTACAGGGTTCACAGTGACAGACAATACTTTTTTCCCTGACGACAGATCATTTTCCCTGACTTTTTGAAACTAATATTTTTTGATATCTTATAATCATACAAATATTAACAGTGGAATAATTCAAACACAATGGATAAAATTAAGTTTATCATTCGAAATGCAGAAGGTTTACTTTTTTTTTACATATACAATATATTATATTAACAATGGAATGTTGACTTTGTTTTACAAATATTAACAACAAATCAATGGAATAATACAAATTGTTCAAACTATTGTTCTTTTTAACTTTTAATTGAAATATAATTGTATTATAATTAATAAATGTTAGAATTACCAAATTTGGATTTTACTTTGAATATCCTTAGCCAGAGGACCCTTGCTGAGGTAAGGTTCTACCTCTCTTTATAGTTGCGGTTGTAGTTTAATGTCATACCCAGGACGTCAAAAACCATTATGAAGTATTTCGTGCATAGAACGAAAAAAATTTGAGGTTATTTTTACCTAGAATGCATATTTAAAGGGGTGTTTAAAATATTTAAAGTATCTAATTTCAATTTTCCGACTTTCAAAAAGTTCCAGAAAGAAATTCAAAATCCCTGACATTCCCTGACCAAATTTCAAAATCCCTGAATATACCTGATTCCCTGACTCGCTATGAACCCTGTATTGTGATTAAATAATTAAACACATGTAACAAATTTACTATCCATTTGTTAATAAAAATTAATAATAGAGTTTATAACGACAGAAATGGATAAATAATAGCATTAAAATGATACAACAAATGATTCCAACACATCATTATTCCGACATATATATTTCATCGACATCTGAAAAATAATATATTCATCTTTTCATGTTACGCAAAAATAACCCAAAAAATGGATAACGTAACCAATTTTTAATCAATTGCCTAGGCCAATATTGATTCGGCAAAAGCGACTGACAACTGTAACAAAATAAACTGTTTTGATAGTAGCCTACCCAGTGGGCAAACCTCTGTGAATGGTAGTGCCAATAACCAATCAGGAACACATCTTACCTCATTGTCAGACTCCACCAGGACTTGGTCGTACTCGGAGAGGGCCACAAGGAACATAATACTTGTCACATTCTCGAAGCAGTGGATCCACTTCCGACGCTCTGATCTCTGACCCCCTACGTCCACCATTCTACCGAAGGCCAAGTGGGGGAACGGAAATCATGTCAATGTTGTTTAGATTATGATACATGGAATATACGTAACAGTTCATTAAAATGTATAAACGTAGAAGAAAAATGGAATATAACAGTACTTAATAGAAAAAATTAAATGTGTATGTTGTAAAGTGTAGCATGTTTTCATGGTCATGACTATTTTATTAAAATGTTCTGAGTATGTTAAATTAAGAAAAATCAAGTGGATTTAAATTATATGTGATATATGAAAAATTTTCTCTCTTTTTCAATTAGATTTAATAATAATTCGTTATAGTGTACCAGAAAAAAGTTGGCACCTCTGTTCAATCTACCGAAGAGCATATTATGAAGGAAGTAGTTTTATTCGATGATGACAATAAGTATAATTCATATCTCATTGGTATTACAATGAATGATCCACTGGCTGGATAACAAGAATGCTTCCAATACAGACACTTTTATATTACTATTATATTTATATATAATATTGAAAATTTATCATGTTGCAACAATGTTTGGGACTAACAGTCCAAGTAAAACATATCTACAAACGCAAAGAAAAAAAATCACGTGCTTATGATATTAACCACAATACTGTCTGTACAGCACTTCCTGACTGCCTCAGCAGGGGTAAAAATGGTACAATATCGTGGTACTAATTAGTTCACTAAAATTTACAATAACATATTAAATAGGCTTCTTAGACAGGCTTAACTCAGACGGGTTAATCTGAAAATACATTAATACTTACTTACTAACCTAGTGTTAAATATATTAAATGGATGAAATTGAAGTCTACAACTGGTGTTGCGTATAGCCTATACTATAATATAGTAATATAACGCAACCCGCCCTGACTCCAGAACTCGTATGAATCAAGAATGCTGCTACTGCTTGCTACTGTTGATGTTACTCCACTCCCGGTTCTGTCTCTCTCTCTCACTCTAGGTGTATGTTAGTTAAATTTTCAGTATAATAATATATTTGGAAAACTATAAGAAACCTCCGTCTGTCTGCCTGCATGCATCCCTGCTGCACAAGATATCAGACTCGTCCTTTTTATTGGGAGAAATGTTCCTGGGAAGAAGAACTGAATCAATACCCTACGTGTATAATATTATGAGCTGCAGGCGCGATGCGCAGAAGTATAAAATCGTCTCCTCCCCTCCCTCTCTTTCGTTCATGATAGTAACTAAGTTGGAATGACGACATTTCGTTCGCGCGCTGTCTCCTCTCTCTCTCTCTCTAGATCTTTGTCAAGCTAAAGACAGGCGTCTTGACATATGCAGAAAAGCAACTTTTCTCTCTGTCGCTCTCTCTCTTTCTCTCCCGACTTGTATGTGTGTATTTAGATGAATTTTTTTATCCAGTTGAAGCAGCATTAACCTAATCTGACAAAAAAGGATCTATAATTATCGATTAATTTGCCTCAAACATATTATTATATAGTATTGATTATATACTGTACAGATAAACCGAAATCAGGGTCTCCTAAAGGATCAGAAAGGTTTAGAAAACTAAGGTCCGGTCAAATGGAACTGACAAAATAACATTCCTTTTAGAATAGTGAAAATTACTAATAACCAATCAAAACTTTACAAATTTGTAAACAAATTTAAACGGGAAATTAAATAACAAAACAATATAATGAGTTCAAGTCAAGGAACCACTACGTAGGATAACCACGATCTAATAACGGCGTCACATTATTTCAAGTTCTAAAAGTAATTTCTAATACAACACTATAATTTAATATATAGAATGTTTAATTAGTAGAGTACATAAGAATAAATGCATTTTATCAATTCTATGATTCACGCAATATGTCAACATGTAATAGATGGCCTACGTGCAGTATTGTTTCAATAACAATCGAAAAAGCTCTGTTACATCTAACTGAGTCAACATCTCACATTCTAATCAATGGTTGAACAAGAAGGCGCAGGGCGGCGCGGCGGGGAGCAATTGTTTATATTATTCATAACTGGATAAAAATAGCAGACGACGAAAAAAGAACAGTTAAATCAAATTGAATGTATAAAATTGGCCGGTCAAATTGATAATTGCGTATAGAAAATTATCAATATTTCTTAAATTTTACTATATCATGTGTTAATTAAAAAAATTGAGAAAAACTCTTTATTATTATGAAAAAAATTGTCATAATCATGTTTGTTCCAATAATCAGTGTTCCGCAAACTTTTGGTTCAAAGGCCACGGTCGTGATATTTATTCGTTTTTAAAAAACAAATTTAAGTATTAGTTAATTAATTAATGATTATTTACTACTTATTACGTATTTTTAATAGTTCAAAAGGCTACCAACATTTTGCAAAAGGCCACTGGTGGTCTTCAAAACCGAGTTTGCGTACAACTGCAATAATCATGTCTGGTGGTAAGTTAAATAGTAATCTACAGAACGGTTAGACAAATATTAGGTCTTCGGGAGCTATTATTTATACTTCGTTACGATATATTTGAGGAGCTCCTATATGTCCATGTCAACTATAAAGTATAACACGTCATACATTATTATCATAATATATAAATATGTATCTCATGTTTTCTATCTTCAAAGTATACGTACGTATTTCGAACAATACGATTATCGAAATACAGTGTTTTAAAACTGAATCACCTTCAATTATGTATTTAGCGGATTATAATATTTCAATGATCACGACTAGTTAAACAACTCAACAGTAACGGTTTATATGATTACTAGGATAGCTTCAATTTCAAATAAAACAGAATGCGGTCGAAGAACTTTTTTTTTTTACACTTACCAACAATAATTATTTATGTATATATAGTATGATAGAATACCAGTGTGGCAGTATACAATATTTAAAAATCTCAATTATGTTCATGTCCGATTTTCAAAGTAAATTACGTAATAAAAACTAAGTATAACGTAAATAATGACGTAAATAATAGAAGATTATACCTTTCTTATCTTGTATCTCTCAATAATTCATCTCTCTACGACATCGATATTATACCTGTCAATATAATCAATAATTCATCTCTCTTCGACATAATACCTGTCAATATAATCAATAATTCATCTCTCTACGACATCGATATAATATCTATCAATATAATCAATAATTCATCTCTCCACGACATCGATATTATAGCTATCAATTCAATCAATAATTCATCTCTCTACATCGATATAATAACTATCAATATTATCAATAATCTATCTCTCTACGACATCGACATAATATCTATCAATATAATCAAAAATTCAGCTCTCTACGACATCGATATTATACCTATCAATATGATAAATAATCTATCTCTCTACGAAATCGATATAATATGTGTATTTATAATATTTAATTAATCTCTCTACGACATCGATATTATACCTATCAATATAATAAATAATTCATATTTCTACGAAATCGATATAATATCTGTCAATATAATCAAAAATTCAGCTCTCTACGACATCGATATTGTACCTATCAATATGATAAATAATCTATCTCTCTACGAAATCGATATAATATCTATCAATATAATCAATAATCCATCTCTCTGCGACATTATACCTATCAATATAATCAATAATTCAGCTCTCTACGACATCGACATAATACCTATTAACATATTCAATAATTCATCTCTCTACGACATCGATATTATACTAATCAATATAATCAATACTACATCTCTCTGCGACGTTATACCTATCAATATAATCAATAATTCATCTCTCTACGACATCGATATTATACTAATCCATATAATCAATAATCCATCTCTCTGCGACATTATACCTATCAATATTATCAATAATTCAGCTCTTTACGACATCGATATAATACCTATCAATATAATCAATAATTCATCTCTCTACGACATCGATATTATACTAATCAATATAATCAATACTCCATCTCTCTGCGACGTTATACCTATCAATATAATCAATAATTCAGCTCTCTACGACATCGATATAATACCTATCAATATAATCAATAATTCATCTCTCTACGACATCGATATTATACTAATAAATAATCCATCTCTCTGCGACATTATACCTATTAATAATTCAGCTCTATACGACATCGATATAATAATAGTCAATATATTCAATAATTCAGCTCTCTACGACATTATACCTATAAATATAATCAATAATCCATCTCTCTACGATATTATAACTCTCAATATAATCAATAATTCATCTCTCTACGACATCGATATTATAAGTAAATATAATAAATAATTGCTATCGAACTAATTGTTTCACGTTTATGGTGACCGTATGATTTAGAATATTTTTTTCAATAATTAATTATTGCAGCAGCCATCGAGATTATAAGATGTATACATAACAGTGTACATTACAATAAGTATAAGTTGGTCACAATGTACTATCTATTTGTACAGTCATGTAGTCATATTATGTATAATGCTATATAAAGAGAAGTCCAAAAGTAACGTAAAACGCTAATAAAACCCAAACAGATATTTCCTTCTTAACACTGATTGAATGAAAATATTGTTTAAAAATATTACAATAATGGTGTGGTTTTTGTTTTAAAATTAGCTTCACAATTTCCACTATGTCGTGCAAAATATTGAGTACTGAATTTCATTTTTAACACTTATATTTTTATAATTTATATATTTATTTAATATAAATATATATTTAATATTAAATTAAATACTAAATATTTAATATTATTTAATATATATTTAATTATATATATTTAATTATTTATTTATATTTTTATAATTATTTACATTACCGATTATTAGATTAAAGTGTATATATGTTAAAACAATTGTTATGTACGCACATAATATTATAACGAATACATGTATATTTAAAGGTATATTACATGTACATAACATATATATATACATGTATATTACATGTAATAGTTGCATGTATCAGCACATAACTACATCTATTCTATGTGTACATTTGAATTTGTATAAAACATAAGGAGTCAAATTACGTTCAAATAGGTTACTTACAAGTCATTATACATATTATACGAACTTATGTATAAAAGTTGCCAAAACACATGCAATATTAAGTAACAATTAAGTAACAATCATGTCTACAACAGAATACCAACAGGCCACGAAAAACACCTACTCAGATTTTTATATAGGAAATCACATTACAAATAGAGTAGACAATCAAAGCAATACGACTGACTCACCGGAAGATAATCGAATCGAGATCAAAGGGGTACTCGATGATACCGGTCGTGGGGACGCGCACTCTGAGGATGTCCTGCAAAGTGGGCAGAAAGTCGGCGGCAGCGACGCGGTCCAAATTGTCTAGATAACTGGAAGTTGGGAAAGTGTACGGGTGAGTGAATTAGTGTCGACTGTGGATCAAAATATGTTGATCGTATATTCTTATAATACAAAAATATCATAATAGCTACGGTGATATAAGAAATCAAATATTAAAACGGAATTGACATTGGTATTACTTTAAACGACGCTATAAACCACATAGTCGAATTAAAATAGACAACAGTTCCTTAAAAACAATAGACGAATAAAAACCAACTAAACTGTTAGAAGACACTACTCAAGGAAACATGTCTGAATTTCTTTTAAAACAATGAAATAGTCATGCCTGTCGGAACACATCGAAACGTAGGCCTACCGCTATCGCCTTGTACAATAGGGAATGAAATAGGCAATACAACCAGCCCTACATTAACAACTAATACAGATAACACTTTACAGATGTCAAAGGAGCAGTTTTAAGTTGTTAAAGAAAACCAGCAACAAGTTATTAATGTTGAAATGGAAAATAAATACAAACTTTCAATATGAGTAAAAAGGTAAATTATGTTAAATTCAATCACTAACTATTAAATTATGTTGAAAAATATAAAAGAATAAAGGATTTCTTCTTTGTCTAACAAAATCTGACAATGCTCTTTGTAATTGGCAAATTGACTTTGTCGCCATTATTGTGAACATCATACTAACAGTCTGACTAGCAATTGGTCTTTATTGGGAAATCACAAATGCTTAAAATAAATAGTTTAATAGTGTTTTAACAATTTAACCGAATTACGCGCGCCTTTTTAGTAGTAGAGCAGAAATTGGTAATAAACTGGATATTAATTGAATGAATGCCTACCTGAGAAACATTATGTAATTTAGAAACAATAGCAAATTCTTTATAAAACTATACGAGTATGGTGTCTCATTTTTTGCAATATTTTACTCAAATATCAAAAATTTAATCTAGATAAAGTTACTGCATGATACTTTTCTTATCATATTATATTACGTTAATAAGTTTGATAAAAAACGGGTCTATAGTACACACAGTCAGCACACTCCCTATAAAAGGAATTAAGTGACTCATTGTACTATAACGCATTGCCATAAAGTAGGTTTATTGCCAACATAATTCGACCATATGTTAGTAATATCCGCCAAGCGGAAACGGCATCACCACTTCGGTATGTGGACTTTAATCACATAGTCTAATTAAGTGCACTTATAGTTATTGCAATCTATTGCACGGGTCTCTTAAAACATGAATATCGGTAAATAAACGTGTTAAATATATTAAAATGGTAAAAAATATTAAAATATACTTTTACCAGCTCCAATATTTAACATAAAAAACATCATTAAGATATAATCATGACGATAATGACACTAATAATAATATAATTATATCAGTAACATAAACTATAAATTAAAATCTCACTAAAATATATTTTCATTGAAATTATCATTAGTCAAAATAATAAACTACTACAGGTCAGTCCTGAAACAAAAATGCGATAACTTATGCTACTTATTAAAAAAAAATATGGTAAGAGAAGATCTAAAGTGCTAAAGATCTGAAGTGCTAAAGGATTCGAGCACACAAATTAAAATGCATAAAGGACAGGCGACATGATATAGTAATTTATAGTATTACTCTAAGTAATCAAAACTAGCATGCTTTTCCCAAACTAGTGACTGCCAAAGTCAGGTTTGTTGGGGATAACGACGAGGAAAATCCAATCGATAACAAGCGAATTGCAGCAGTTAGAAGAAGAATATTAAGGAGAGAGAGAATACAACGGGAGAGAAAAAGAAGAGAGCGCGATAGAAGAGGAGGAGGCGAGGGGGGTGGAGATATGATACTCTCAAAGCATTGCTGAATGCCAAGTCATCATAAGAACATCAACTCCTGAGCCAATCACCAGCCTGGAAGATCGAGAAACAGACAGACCCGCTGCTGAACGGCAACTAAGCTGGGTGTGCTTTGCAGGCTGCTTCTAGCCCTAGGTAAATTCGAACATCTTTCGTCAATGTGTGTCCCTGTCACCATCCTCGCCTCTAATACACACACAACAGCATATCGATAAGGGGAGAAGAGAGAAAGAATTGCTTGTCGGTTGGGTTGGTCCAGAGAGAGACATACATCGCCTTACGTTCCTGTTAGCGGTATAGAGGCATACTTAGATAGCCAGTTTCGAACGAAAATTGTTATAGAAATATCTCTCCTCTAGTCTCTCCCCCCCATCTCCTCTCTCTTTTTTCTTTCTCTCTCTCGTCAGTGTGTTCCTTCTGCCTCAGACACACACAAGGCAAGTAGGCAGGCAAACAAACAGCTAACTCTCTCTCGATCATATGGATTCCAACTTATGCTACATATATCACTGCTGCAGCTACCACCGACAAACAACTTCAAGACGAAATTTGAACAGACATCCCCAAACCCGCTATCCTAGCTTCGCCTACTTGCTCTTGGCGGCTACCGTCAAATTAGCTAGGGTAACAACCTACTACTTACTACACTATGCTGTAGACACCGACGTTCGGGCTGTACTTTTAGCACAATTTGGCTCGCTCATGGTACCTGTTACACTTGTTATTAGCACCCCTTCCCCTTCTCCACCACCCTCATCCATATGATGAAACAAATTCTTCTGAACAAAATTTACTCTCGCTGTGTCTCTACCGCTCCCCTATTTAATAATGATACGCAGTAGCATAGTTTTTTGCCCCATCCGATCAAGGCAAATCGCATTCCTCAGCATGGTTTCAATGCCTGACCTTAAAATGTACTTCTTGTACCTCAAAAAAAAAATCAGAGAGCGAGCTATTTGTATCATGATCACGAATTTCAGTTGTATAAACTAGATATTAAGCAAATCTTTACTTTCGCTCGTAAATATAGACATGTATTTGACATATCAAGACTAGACAAGTTCAAAATTGAGGCCGCATAGAACTAATTCACCTGTCAGATAATAATTGATACACTATACGACATAAATTCAATAAACCAGTTCTGTATTTTGGTCACGAAAACGAGATCACTTACATATAGACATGTATTAACTAACATATCACATGAGATGAAGGTGGCAAAACGAAATAAATATTTATCTGACCAAAATATTAAAACAACTGCAGGTGTACTTGTCACATGGAAATTTACCACAATCTCAACAAAATTTGTAGTAGCTTAATTTAACATGACGTCCCCGTAGCATACGAATCTCACTTTTCGTTTAAAAGCAAGTGAGAACAATCGATTCCACTCCACAAAATCACTACAATAGCAAATATAAAAACAACCGTAAATTGGCAAAAACAATCGCCAAATAGAAACAAAACTTTATAATACCATAACAGACTGATTGACTGAAACGGCTATCATTACAGAACTACAGAAAGATAAACTAAAAAAGAATGTGCTATTCACAAACCACAAGAAAAATCTGTTTGAAATGGCTTATACACAAAACACACCAGGGAGAATGCACATCAAATCATCTGCGGATTTGAAAGACAGTCTACTAAATACGTGTATTATGTTAACATTCATAATCATTACAGAAGAGAGGGAGAAAAGAGGGTGATTAAAAAATCTGGTAATAGTATGGTAGACTGACTAATGAATAATAATGGAGTAGCCATGGCAACCTACTATTTAGCCGAGTCTGTGAGCTGATATTCACGCCGTCGATCGTAACATTCCTTTATACCGGGATCCTCCCATAACGATTTGATCGCCACTACATGGGGAGCTTCCAAAGTGTTGACAGTTTCATAATCGATCTCGCGAATTATCAAACTGTAGCTTTGCTGCTTGTGGGGATGAGAGGGGGGGGGGGGGGGGGGGG
>JAUZND010005689.1:0-11091 GCA_034780555.1 Coelogynopora nodosa | reverse complement strand
AATAAAAAAATATGTTAAAAAGGTCCACTTATAGTATATTCGCACCTACCCAAAATGAAACCACGGTACGGCCCTGAGATCACTAAATTGATCAATGCTTTCATCCTCTTATAAGCAGTGTTTTGTTTCCTTTTCTTGAAAATGTGCTATTTCAAAATTTAAATTTGATTTTTGGAAATACTCAATGCATCAGCGAATGATTTACACTGTGATTTTTGCTTTATTGATCGTTTTGTCATTTTTGACGGTTGAAGTTTGTTACTTTTGCTTAAGTAGAACAGCAGAAGAAATCACTGTTTTAGATACCAGAAAGGTATCTAAAAGTTTATGATAATCGAAGAACGTACCAAAAGCTTTTAATTATAGAAAGAAGGCGCTTTTTTTAACTTCACTATGTTACAGACCACTCTATGGCAAGGAGCGTCTCAGACTTAACACTAGCATCGCTTCCCACTCTCTTCTCCTCCCCACTGGGGACTATTATTAAATATGACAATTAATAATAATTAATACAATCAATTCACTTGGATATTCGTGTTTCTAAATTTAGGGTGACGAAGGCCACAGAGGTGCTATGGGCGAAAAGGCTGATACAGCACTCCCGGGTGACAAGGGCACCAGCGGTATTAAAGGAGAGCGCGGATTCGCCGGAAAGAAGGGGAATGATACAGTGAGTAACAGATGAGCTGTATTTTTATATTATTTTGTTGAGATAAATTTGTTTCTTTTACCACTCTCCTATTTGACGAAAAAAAATGCGAAAGAACGTTGTTATTCAATGTTTTAACTGATACTATTTGAACTAACAAAGACACATACAGCTTTTAAATTGATAATATTAATACCACTGATTAGATTTTGACTATCTAACACCAGTAAAATATATTTAAATAATATTATTATTTAATAAGAAATGCCCTTATAATCAACTTATTCTGCTGTCAATTTATTCTATTACCATTTATAAATTTTTATATAAAAATTTATGCAATTTATGTCTCAAATGTAAGTAAAAAAGTTCTTCTGTTTTCTGTGCGCTTTATCTGTCACGTATGTTGTCATATATCATTATACAATAATATTTTATCATTTTGATAATACAATTAATTATGTGGAACTATTTCTCATTATCGGGATTGATAATAGATGGACTACAGCATGTGGGCATAAAATACTTTTAAATTGGTGTTGAAAACCTGAAAAATGCTTGAGCCATCGGGAAAACCTGAAAAAACTAGGAATTTAGCGAAATGAAGGAAAAACCTGGAATTAAGTTATTTACAAAATGAAAACCGGAAATTGGTCTTTATATTTCTGTTGTGTGTATTTTTTATTATCTGCTGACACTTGCCCAGTCGTTTATTACATAATATATGTTATTTTTTCATTTTCTACTAACATCGATTTTTTATGCATAATCGTGTATTATACCATTATTTACTTATTCTACGTTAATCACAGCCATTATGACTTCAGGGAATTAAGCAATCCTGGCTTTCTGAGGTGCCATTATGGTTTTTTTGCTAGTCTTGGTAGAAAAAAACCTGAAAATGACAATTATTAGCCTGCAAAAACCGGGAATTCGATTGTGATAATAGACCGGACACACTATATATTAAGCAAATAATTACACGAATAATATTAATTGCAACCAAAAAATGGATTGACAAAAAGACACATAATAATATAATTTCTCTTTGGTGCATTAAAATCATAATTGACGATTTTCACGCTTCATAAATCACCTCAAACTACATCAAAAGATCTCAAAACATCAACAATGATATATATTCCATGAATAAAATAATATAGATATATTATGCATATTATACAAAATAATATGGCATAATAACTGATTAAAAATATAGAGGCTAATTAACGATGTTTTCTGATTTGTAAAATACGCGATACAAGATTAGTACTTGGAGGTGATTAGAGTACTTTATTTGCCGCTGTGTTGACATGAAAACCAGCTCGTCTCTATCGGGAAAACGTATGTCTATCTTGTCTATCGACATCATAAATTAAAATTTGTTTTGTCCTTTAGAAATGTGTATTACTGGATTATTTATTAATTATCACATGCCGCAAATGCACCTCCTACCACTCAGATAACGAACTGCAAAAACATGAAATCCGACAAGGGTTTCAAGGGGTACAACGGGCCGGATGGTGACACCGGTGACAAGGGCGATGTTGGTGGTCCCGGGAAGAACGGGACCAATGGGGACCAGGGGGACTCGGGGATAAAGGGTCAGAATGGGACGATTGGGCCCCTGTGCGATGTGGGTCCGGATGGAGAGAAGGGCCTCTCTGGACCTAGAGGTGAGTCATACCGGCGGAAGTTGGCCAATCACAAGTTTACTGTTCTGACTGTCCAACTTGTCCCACTTGTATCAACTTGGATCAACTTCCGTATTAAACACAAACAGCATATTTTGCGGTATAAATTGTTTTGTCAACTGTTAAACAACACATGTAGATTAGATGTGACAAACATACTATCTTAATAATTATAAAAAGTGAAATATCACAGAATATTATTCCTCCCGGCTCCCCCCAATATTTTGCTGTCACTACTTAATATCGTCACCGAAATTGTACACTTTATTCCAATTGACTGAATTTGACTATAGCTTTCACTAAAATAATGCTTTCGGATTATTACCTTGGACCTTTCGCAGGGGACGACGGCCCTATCAACGTAGACGGGTCCGGTGGTATTACGGGAGCCAAAGGGGCCAAAGGAAAAGCTGGAAAAGTAGGAGATTCGAATCCTGGGGAGAAAGGAAAAGCAGCCACAAAGGGGGCCGATGGATACAAGGGTAAGGCATAAATCAGTGGCAAATTTATTATTTATTTATTTAATTTAATTGGCAGATAATTGCAATTAATTTGAATATAAGTTTTAAGTTTTGATGATTAAAATATAAGTATATATCGTTCGACTTGCAATTCATTCAGTTCAATACACAAATATAGTTATCTCAAACGTAGCACGGGTTCCATTTTCGCATGAAGACAAATCAGTGCTGATAAATCGCCGCTAAATGGGGCTAGTCAAAGGTGCCTCGGAAAGCGGGAGGTTTCATTTTATTATTCTTATTCTATTTTAACAGCAAAGTCATAAAAACCATAATTCCCCAGATTGCGATCAGGTATTACATCCCCAAATGCGGACTTTAGGTAACATTGTAGCATTTTAATTATTAAACCACATTAATTATAAACTATCCTTAATAAATGGGGACATGTTTAGAATTGTTATATTAATAGAATTGGTATATATTAATTTGTAGTATAGCAGCCGGCAGTTTGTCTGGCTTAAATAGGTTAATTTGTACACTATAACTGAATATGTCACGTGTGAGTATAAATGCATAAATATTAATCTCGCTTTTTAGAAGTAATTTTTATATTTTGTCTGCGTAGATACCCTGTTTGATATTTGCATTTGGTGCTTAGTAATTTAGTGAATAATTCCTTTATATATCTAAAACATAGTCAAATAACCGAATGCGGCGAGTGATCGGCAAACTGTTATACATTCATGCATTTATGCGATCGTGATATACTACTATTATAATATTATGTTGTTATTCCATCTATACACGTATGTATAGAGGTGAATAATTCAATGATTCACAATATATTTTTTAATCATTTACATTTCCTAAGTTTAGGTATCACATTGATGGTTGGTGTAAATTTGAATGACTATAATATAATCTGAACATAATTTCAGGAGCAGCTGATATTAATATTCTGTATATAACTTAACATAATATGCAACAAGGGTTGTCTAATAATTATTATTAACATCATACTTTTATACAGTGAGCAGTTCTTTCGTTAACCCGAAATAAAACATCTGTCACGATAACTGGTTCCATTTTAGTTTCATAATATAATCTGTAGGTGGTATATGCAGAGAACGGAGTATGTGTTAATATGATACAAAATATTAATTATTCAAGAAATACATTTTCGAGTTATAACAGACCTACGGAAATTGTGGCTGTATCAAAGTCTGGTAGAAAAATTTTGTTCCCTCGGCGGCCAGCAGGTCTATTAAACGTTTACGGATTCATTGCTCAAGAGATAAGTAGAATTTCTAAGTATCCAAATAATCTAAATTCAAACAGAACCACGTCTCATAAACAGGCAATGTTGCGTTATAAATGACAAAACATTTTAAAACTATTTATTTGATCATTGGTTACATACACGTAAAATTGCAACCTAGCAATTAAAAAAACGTTACAAATACAAATGTCCCTTTTTATGTTATATAATTATTAAATGTAAACTACTACGCTAAACCAATTAATTGTAAATATGCAAATTACTGTACTAATTTTAATCATTATTTTTAGTTAAAATAGCAATTTTTTAGTTTTGCGACTTTTGCTTTTAATGGTTATAATAGGGGATTACTTATCATACAATTTAATTATTTTATAATAAATTAATTTACAATTTAGATGGTTGTCTGTTAACTATTCAGACTTCGTTAAAATTCAGACAATTTAAATTATAATATATAATATGTATAATATATGATGTATATTGTATTAGTGTATATATTATAATTAGTTCATGGTTATTTCATATATTCTATCCAAATTCTTACTAATTAGATCTCACGAATTAAAAAATTTGATTGTTCATAAAAACAAAGTTACAAATTTTTGCACCAACAAAAAATTTATTAATAATTTCAAATTTTGCAATAGCACGACGGCACTACAATGAATAAAACTTGAACATGAATAAAACTTGTCAACAATAAATGTTTAAATATATAAATATTTTAAAATATTTTAACCATGAAGCATTAAAATGTATCACTTATTAATGGCAAATAACTTGTATCCATCTCTTTATTATGATATTTTTCCATTTCAGTCAAATATTTATATTTCCCAATATATTTGTTTATGTAATAATAAGTATTTTAGTAATCATAAAAATGAGACATATATTATGAAGAATAGAGGCGACACATGACGATAGAATGTTTCGCTGACAGTTTTCGACTAAATGTCCAATCAGAACGCTTATAACGTCATTTGAGAGATTCGAGTGAAATTGGGGTAATATAACTTTCTTCAAATGTTATATATTTCCACACTGTTGATTCTCTTGTTTCTTCACACTCCGCTGGTCAGGGGACAAGGGCTACACCGGACAGATGGGTGGGCGCGGTCAGAGAGGCACCCTTGTCTGGGGGCCACGGGGGGCCCAGGGAGAGTTTGGATCCAGCGGGTACCGGGGGCATCGCGGCCACCCCGGAGACGTGGGCGGAAAGGGGGATAAAGGTGTGTAGTCATCAGTCGTTCCTTCTTTTGACGGGACAGTACCCTTCTGAAGGCTGTTCCTCCTGTCATGTCCCGCTAGAGTATGTAAATGTCATGTTTTTTATATATTTCTTTGGTAACTTTTTAAAGGTTTATTTAAGGTGCGTTTTTTATGTCGCTGAAATTTTAGCAACAGTAACGCGAACATAAATTTGAAACATATAAAATGTATGTAATAATAATATGTATATAAAAGTTAGTGAAATATATAAATTAATGATCGATTTAAACAAAAATTTAATTTATAATTAAACTAAAATTATTGTTTTCGTAATATAATTTAAGAAATAATAATATTTCATAAATTTTTCATCAATTTAAATAATTAACAATTTCTTTAAATAACGTTTATTAAGTTATATATTTTGTTACATATAAGTTATACGTATGATAATTATTTTGTTAAATATATATAACATTATATATTGACATTTTATTACATAATAATAAAAATTATAATAATTATGAAGTAATGAAATAGTTAATAAATTCATGTATTAAATATATTGTACTAAAAGGAAATTTCCGAAATACTCGTGATAAAATTAAGTTTATACATTTATTAATATATTAATTTTAGCATATAACAATCATGTAAAACAAATAGTAGATTGCACATATTAAAATCTCGTATAATAATTAAATATAATTAATTATTATTAATTATTAATTAATATAATTAATATTAAAACTCGTATATTAATTATTGTTATTTATTTCCCACGAAAATAATATAGTACTATAAAGTTATTTGTGGAATACCTATATAACTATTATTAAAAAATATAACTGATCATTATTTATTACATATACATATATGCTAAATATGTGTATATAAACATTATTTATTTAATAAAACCTATTTTATATGTAAATCATTTAAGTAACATAACACTCAATTACAATAAATAACTTTTATCCGATATTACGATGAGAATATTGTTTAAACTTGTCATTAAATGCATAATCGGCGAAAATTAACTATTTCGTAAATAATTTGTTTACATATTTGTAAAATACGCGAGATTGTTACTAAATGTTATCGACAAAAAAACGCACCTATATATTTTTAATACGTCATATTTGACTAATATTTTTTGTCACTATTGTTTACCGTTAGATATTATAATTTATGTTATTTATTACGTCACCTTATTTTGTTTTAAGTTTTATTATTTGTTTATTTTGAGTTCAAATGTAGAATATAATGTCGTGTTCTTCCTTCCAAATCAATGCATTTTGATGAAAAAAACATAAATTTCACCACCATGGAGAAGAGTAAAAGTTAGATGCATTTTCAAATGTTTAAGTTAAGACTATGACGTATTCTCATTAACGTTTTGCCACAATCTTTCATTGAACATGACAAATAGCCGAAAATGGACTGCATTACACACAAGCATGTTGCAGATCATCCCATTATTTAATTTCAAATAACTCTCTTCCTCTTATCGTCTTAAAATACCGTATGTACAATACGTTCTATAGTAATCTCTCCTACCCCCCCCCCCCCCCCTCCCTCATGCCTATACCACTTCTCTCCTCTCAGGAAAAGTGGCCGGCAGGTGTTACCTGTGTGATGATGGTGATAAGGGCGATAGCGGTCTCCAGGGCGACTTAGGCCCAAAGGGGGGGAATGGAACGGCCGGCTTGGGGGGGGCCAGCGAGGCAAATCGTGGCGATAAGGGGGAGAACGGAACGCAGGGACCGCAAGGGTTTCCTGGAGATCTGGTATGCGATTGGTTTACATTGTTGAGATTTTTTTAAATAAATTGAGGTGGAAAGATTGTATGTAGGCTTTATTTTTTGTAATTGATGGTTTAAAATTTGTTCACATTTCTCGATATAATCTTCAATTTGGAAACTGTTAAATGATCGTTATTTTTTAGTGTCAAAAAATGTTGTTAAAACACATTCTTAGTAAATAAGGTAACTTTATACCTATCTTAATATTTCAAAATTATCCACAACTCTTATTTGTGTAAAATGGAGTTAACTTAGATATTAATTACACGGAGATATTACGTCAAGTATAAAAAATATACTGAAGTAGACTATGATTTTTTTTAATATGTTCTGTTCTCTATTATGTTGAAACCCTTTTTGAATCAAATCTACGGTGTCGCCAATAAGTAACATGTTTTATGAAAGTATATTTATATTCAGTTTTAAATTTTATTTTAATAATCGAAATAGTTTATTCTGATAAATAATAATAATTACAATAATATTAATTTTTATTTTAATATCGCATGAACATATCATGTAATAAACATTAATTAGTACAAGTAAGTCGTTTATTTAAAATATCTTAAACTTTAAAGTTTATACCAAAGAAAAATATTAAAATGCAAAAAAGTTGAATAATTACGAAAGATGAAATATTTTGTTGTTGCCAGTATGGGCATATACATAGACTATTTTCAAAATTTAGCCACTCAATTTTTTTTAATATGAAAACAATTATTTTAGTTTAGAAACCATATTGATAGAAATTAGATTTTAAATATATATAGGGCGATGTGCTAGTTTATTTCCTCTACAAAATACAGAATTTAATATAACAATATTTTCGAAATTTAATTTTCATAATTTTTTTTCGCAATCATCGTCTCACCTATAGACTTGAAATATTTCATTAAATCCTCTAGATTTCTATCTTAATATATGAATAGCGTCCATGTCTCTATCTGAGTATATCAATAGCGTCCATGTCTCTATCTGAGTATATGAATAGCGTCCATGTCTCTATGTGAGTATATGAATGGCGTCCATGTCTCTATCTGAGTATATGAATGGCGTGCATGTCTCTATCTGAGTATATGAATGGCGTCCATGTCTCTACCTGAGTATATGAATGGCGTCCATGTCTCTATCTGAGTATATGAATGGCGTCCATGTATCTATCTGAGTATATGAATGGCGTCCATGTCTCTATGTGAGTATATGAATGGCGTCCATGTCTCTATCTGAGTATATGAATGGCGTCCATGTCTCTATCTGAGTATATTAATGGCGTCTATGTCTCTATATATTGGTACGATGTGAGGTTAAATTTATTTGTCTAACTATCTCCAACTTTGCTTTCAGTAAAGTACACGAATAGAAAGCGACGTGTATTTCTGTTTTCTATCTAATAAATGTTACAAAAAAATATGTCAATATTAATTTATATTCGTGAATATTTTAATATTGATAATACATTTTTTCTTGTACCTATGAAATCTATGTTGTGTATCTATATGTAGGCTTATTAGTTAGATCTAAATATGTTAATTTAATAAATCTTAATTTTATTAATCGACATCGGATATAACGCAATTTTTGTATATATATATCAACACCAGTTTGTTGCCCATAAATATATATTTATGTGTTACTTTATATGGACAGTTTGCCTATATGGACACTTTTTTCTTGGAGTTATACATTTGTTTTAACGGTGTTTTATTATTTTTTGTAAAAATCGATCTGTATAAATATTATAATAAATGAAATTGGTGAATTTGTTTCGTCTTATGGTCATCCTGGCATGATCATGATTTAGAGTAGTTTTTGACATAATTGAAACTAAAAACAAAGGCGACTCTCCTCCATCTAACTGGTATACAATGTATAAACAGGAATATATATATATATCGCTTCTCACTCCTGCAGGGGAACAAGGGCGCCAGAGGTCCCAAGGGCTACGAGGGCGATCAGGGCTCCACCGGCTACACCAACATGACCTACGTCAACTACGTCAAGGGCGACAAGGGGTTCAAGGGGATCAAGGGATTCAAGGGGGAGCTCCAGCAGGAGAAGGGGTCCTTCGGGGCGAAAGGGGAGCGGGGGAATGTGGGTCCCAAGGGTGATACGGTGAGAGCTGTTCATTGGTCGGAGACTGTTGGGTGCCGGGCCGCCCGTCCGCCTGGCTTTCTCAAATTTGTATATTTTGACAAATTCTGAAATAAGGAACTACAATAATAAGACAAATCCCACAAAACAACTTATAAAGATGTTGTAAAAATGTATTGATTCAACATTTCGATTTCAACAAGAGATCATTATCAAGTGTTGTGCGACAGAAAGAGTTAGGAAGACAAATTTGTTATGTTCAACGTAATAGAGTCTCATCCATTTACAACGGATTTATTATCAGGTATAAATGGAAATGGATTGGCATATTATATCATATTTCGGATATAGGAAATTTCTGTTATTTCGGATATAGGAAATTTCTGTTATATCGGATAACGTACAAAAACTGTAAATCAAATTATAAATATGTTTAAAAAAATAATTTCTGACATTTGACTTGTTCATGGCAAGATAAAAGAACAACTTAATAGGATTTGTTTTTTTCCCTATATACATAATATGTTGATTGATTTCTTTATTCATAATTTGACACGTATTTTATATATTTATAATTTTACACTTTATTGGATGTTTGCTGATACAAAGACGACACTCTAGAACCTGTATTCTGTAATTTTTATTTTCCCAATACTGCCATTCTTTTTACATTTTGAAACTCAACTTATGCCATAAAATTTTTAATGTTTTTTTAATTTTTTTTAGATATTTTGTAATAGTTTCAATATATATATTCTGCTATTATTATTAAGCTTCTAGAAAGTCTTTTCTTAAGTCATTAACCACTTAAAATTTCCAAGTAAGTAACACTGATTATTTCCATACAAGGGGTTTACTGTGAAAGTATGTAATATTTTTATTTAGACTGACACTTTTTTAAAATTAAATAAATATGTACAAGTAATATATATTTAACTATTTACGCATTTAATTCACTTACTAATTATATATCAATCAATATATTGCAATACAAATTTTAAATCATGTATAATGACACCTAAATCTAAGCCAACACTCATTTACACAATGATTTTGTTGCACAGAACGTTGAAGGCATCAAGGGAGAAAAGGGATACAACGGCACGCTTGGTGAAATCGGTCAAAAGGGCGAAAAAGGACTGGACGTTAAGGCGATTAAGGGCATCGTAGGAGAGAAAGGAATGCTGGGTCCCAAGGGATTTCGGGGATCAGACGGTCCCGAGGGCAGGCGTGGGGAATGCGATAGGAATGTCGAAATATTGAACACGAAAGGTATAAATGAAAATGAAATACCATCTTTAATTCGGATAGTTACTGTTGCAGTCTGAAATTAAACTTATCGCGGAAATTCTCAATTAACTTCCTATTTGAAAAATGATCAATTAATCTAAAAGTTATAGACTATCATAATGGAATATAAATAGTTCACGATAGCATTCTTAAACTTTCCTGGATTCCTAAAGCTTCGCATCGGGAATTTCAATAATGCATTTAGTATGTTGTATAAATGGGTAAATCTATTATGTAGAATATTTATTAAAAAAAAATTCTCGTTGTATTATTTGTAAATTCAAATAATTTATTTCAAATATATATAATTACTTACATAAATGTTATCACTGATTTGTCATATTTCATGGTTCTTCTACCCGTATCTTACACATCGGAAGAAAATCCTACATAATGTTATCCTTGTTCACTATAAATGTGTTTTTGTAAAAAGCAGGCATAATAAACAAAAATATGTCTTTAATAACACTATACGTAGATACCAGTTATTTTATGTTCTACTCTAAATCTAGTATACGTCTTAATTTTGTTATAATATTGATTAATGATTTTAAGAATATGTCGAATTTGTTAAATTCGATTTATATTTTATTGTTAATTAATA
>JAUZND010005688.1:0-31668 GCA_034780555.1 Coelogynopora nodosa | reverse complement strand
TTATAATTATAAATACTTATAATGTAAAACCTAAATATGAGCAATACATAATACGTAGGTACGTACCGGCCCGATATGCTAATAAAAATACACCTATTTGTATGTCAAACTATTCATTCACAAAATTAATCACGCCATCGTATTAGCCAATCAAATTTTACTATTTAGTTGAAAGTCGGTTAAATCACGGAATAGCTATTCCTAGATTAAATATTAATGGTGCATCACTATTTTTAATCTCGGAATAACTAATCCTGGAATAGCGCTATTCTTAGTTTAAATTAGTCTTCGATGGTGCATACTCGGGCTAAAGTTTTATCTTTTATTTAAGAATAAACCTGGTGAGATATTATCCAGGCCTGTTGCTTTCTGAGTGTCGAGACTGAGAAGTAGCTTTGTCACGCAGATTGTTCGTTTAAAAGTATTGGTTTCTGTTTAGGGTGATCGTTTCTTGAATATTGAGGATCATTATAACAATCGAATTAGCTGCACGCTGTGTGATATGCGTAATAAAGGGTTTCCCTGTAATAGTAGCTTGCTTAATTTTTCTTTAGCCGATATTGATTTTGTCTAGCAAAGAAAACCACCACAGCCTTCTGCGTGTGTAATCGATAGTTTAATATAGTTTGTAGAAGAATGTCATTGTTATAGTATTGCAGTTCGGGTATTAAGTATAAACAAACGAATAATATTATTGAAAAAAAAGCACAACACCATGTTGCTGAGGCGAATACGGATTAATTAGTGCCCAATAACATTTTTAAAATAGCATATTAATACTGTCTCAAACAGTAGAAACAACCCAAATAATGAGAGACGCAGAAACACGATATCTCGCTATTAATTATATAGTCATATATCAGTATCAGTAAATATGCCAGTTACAATATTTAATACGCAAAATTTTATTAGTCATTCATTGGGCATATACAATTATATATGGATATAATATAAGAAACATTTGAAACGCGCTTGAGGCCATTGCGGCTACGTACCGACGACTATGATATTGCATGTAATTGAACAAATTATATATTTGATTCCTTCATTTTCATCTTTTTCATTTGTTTGTTTTAGTGCATCTAAATATTCGAGTTTTTCCTCAGCCGGCATTTTACATATTTATTTTCTTTCGATTGTGTTATTTATACAATAATGAGTAGTAGTTCGTCTGATATTTCTGATCCACGTTATATACGTGACTATAAATGTCAAGTATCTGTTGGAGAACTTTATAGGTGGATTCTGGCCAAATTAACAGATAAAGAGATAAAAAGGGCATTACACAAATACCGAGATCTCATGCCACGACAATCAGACTGGAATAGAAAACTTACTCAGGCTACTAATATTCCAGAACTTGGCTTTCGCTATCTATATAGATGCGGTCAAATAGATGAAAGTAATCACAGAACAATGCAAAAAATGCTAAAATATGTTGATAGACAAGATGTTTTACCATACTTTGATACGATTTTGTATAATTCAAATCATGCAAATGCCTCATTGGAAAAACTAAAATCAGGTATTTACTATATATACGGACTTTGGATACATGTGTTACTATTTGTTAATTTTTTTGGTTATGAATTAGAAAGGTTGAGTTTATTTTCATTAAGTTTTTTTTATTATTTACTGTTTTTAATTTTCTAATAATATGGTCATGGATGAAGCCTAATGCCAATGGCAATGCCAAATATTAGGAATAAAGTATGAATATGATTTTAATAACAAAAACATTTTTTTCCATAACCTAAGATTATAGCATATAGAATCAGTCAGCTCAAGAATTTAGTCAGCAATGCCAATATCCTAAATTTTACTCATTTAATTTTAAATGCTAATATAATATATATATATAGGAAACTTTCATTTAATTACATAAAATTTATAATTCATTTAAATAAAGTTTAAAAAGGTTGAAAGTGATAATTACTAGTAAAGGGTTGCAGTAATAACCAAAGTCATCTAAACTAAAAGGGTTCATGATGATTATGATTTACATGTTGACTGTTTATTACATTACTTGATACATTACATTAATAGAGAGATGTTAACATACATTTCATACAACAAATACTGCTACTAAAAAGCCTCTTTTTTTTCAACACTAAAAGTAAAAGGGGTGGTTATGAGTTAGCATCTGCCTATGCTAGTTTAGATGACATTGGTTGTTATTATTACAATCCCTTATACTTAGTTACACATCTGTTGTACATTTTTAGACATGTCCAGTTTATAGGTAACTATATAATATAAAAAAGATCGGAAAGCAATATTGGTTTTTTATTTGATGTCCATTTCAAACAATTATCTGGATTAGGCAAATTCAGTTGAGGAGGAGTAGATGGTATATAATATATCTTTGATAGAAACATATTTTTTCTTTGATTTGACTGGCTGTTTAGATACCTGTATAACATCATTATTATTTTGCTACATTTGGAATTGTAAGCTAATATTAATTATATTTAAGTTGTAAAAAGTGGCAACCATATTATCAATCATAATGAATCATCCATAAATATTAAATGTCAAAAAAATTACAATGATCAGAGTAAGGATGTTATAAAAAAATATTAAATTGTATTACAAACTATTCCTGTATTACCTTTGCATTTTAGAGTTTTTAAACATATTGCATCCATTTTGAAATATATACTGTATTCATGATATTAAATAATGCACCATAGGAAAAAAATTCATTATAATATATTATTCATAATTTATCTTGAAAATACAAATGTGATCAAACAAGTTGAATAACATGTTTACTGAGACAATCTGTTTGTCTGAATCGCAAATGAAGAAATTTTTTACTCAATTATGCCATACATTTGAACAGATAGCATCTCACTATTGATGGTGGCACATTGTTTTATAATTCATTCAAATAAGCAATGTCTGTAATTTTCATTGCATACACCATCAGTTTTAAATAATACCAAAACAAGAAGATTAAAGGGTTAATGTCTTGTGATTGAGGAGCTGGAACACTTCCCTTTATTTCCAATCTAATGAAAAAAAATTGCATCAAGCCATTTGTACAGTACTATAGCAAAGTGATGTGGTGCACTTTATCCTGTAGTAATTTAAGATATAAATTACCAGTGATTGACTCATTAAATAAACATTGTCTTACAACCAAAAATCACATACCATCACCTTACTTGCACTTTGCTTCTTCATGGGTTCAACCCAATGTGGATTATCAGTAGACAAGTAATGGTCTACACATTATGTGCAGGATTATCTTCATGAAGCTTGTGTATACATTGTATAATCATTTGGTAAATAAACCAGTTGTCCAACTTTAGTACTTTATGCAGACCTGTTTACTTTTATGATTTAGGAGTAAAAATTATGATTTTGGGTGTCTAATTATGATTTGGGGGTGTTATTGTATGATTTTCAATTTTAGTACTTCCAGTTTTTTTTTATGTCTATTTTTCAATATTTCAATCTTTCTGCAAACCAGTGGCCTTTTTACACAATACAACAAGTAAATAACAAATAGTTTAAGACTTTTGGTTCCACAATACTTTCTAATTACAAGTTTGAAAAAATGAGACTCATCAACAGGCCTCGTTGGGTGCTGAGACACTCGAATCACTCCTTGTGTTGAAAGGACAGGGAGAGTTTGATCCCACTAAATGATTTTCTGATGACCAACTTAAAGAACTGAAATCATGCTACACTAAATCTTTGCAGCAATACCGCCAAATAATAACATTGTTGTATTACCTGTAGTATAAGAATATTTACATTGTGAAAAACACTATCTCTGTCTGTTCTAAATTCAAAAGTACATTACATATACTGAGTAGTACACCACCAAATTCCATTTGAACTTGCTATAGTTGTTAAATATTAGTGTATTTAATATATATGAGAGTGCACTCAGACCTTGGATAGTCATTGCTATGTACATTTTATCACAACATATACTAACTGGATTTGCAGAGGTATGTTTTTACTTTTGTATGATAATGAGGGGTATTTTATGATAAATAAGGATCTAGATTACAATTTTCAATCTTTTTGGGGTAAACAGATCTGTTTATGGCTAGCACTCTTGGGAACACCAATTTCTTATGAAGCACTAAAATGGGATGACCTTTAAGGGGTAGCTGCCATTTTTACTATATTACAATTTTTATATCATTATTGACACATCCCCAACCGCTTCAATGTTTAATGATTGCACTTCTATTTTTGAACATGTGTTTTGTTATTGTTTTTCTATTGTGTTATTAGGAGTGATACATGTTAATATGATGAGCTATATATGAGGTTTTAGTTTGCGTAAGATGAAGTAATGAAATATTTCCACATTTGTGAAATCTGGTTTGTATGTATTAGTAAGGACTTAAATCGCAATAAGCCAGAGGTGTTTCAAATGTGTTGCTACAAAAGTGGCTAAAGACTGATTAAAAGACTGAAATGTATGTGAGATAAATGAATATGGAGTGTGTCAAATTACCAAAATATGCAAAACCATTGTAATGAGCAGCCTACATCCATAATTACTATATTAAAATTTTTCCATATATTTTTGTTGACAAACTTGTTTTAGTAATTTATTTTGTCAAAAAGCTGAACACTATGTCAATTAACTATCATAAACATTAAATTTTAATAATAACAGTGCTTCTTATTACTAGATTTTATGTTTAGATATTTTCAAAAAAAGATCATTACCAAAAAATATTAAATTATTGAGATAAAACAAATAATTACATCATTGGCATTAACCCACATGACCAGATTTCTTAAAAAATATTGATTGTTAAAATCGTCCATGATGTCTATATGTTCTTTATTTATTTATGTCTGTATTTTTATTTAATCATTTGACTATTTTTTCACATGGAAATTCTACTGTTAATAATTAATTCATTTTGACATAAGCAGTTCTCATTAATGGTTTTTTTATATGTTGAAAAGATGGCCAAGAGACATTAATTTAAGTATGGTTAAAAAATACTCCACTACTGGAGTAAATTGCATACAATGGTTTTAAAGGGTATCAATTTGATCAGTTGTAAAAATTATCAGCTCTGATTAGTATTCTATTTTTCTAAATAACTCAACCAGTATTTGGTTGATAGTTCTATTCTTTCATACCTTATATGTTATCATATGATTTTAGTATTAAAAAATGATGGGAGATTATTTTAAATATACCAAAAACAACTTGTCTCTGATTCATGACTGGAGAAATAACTTTTTACAATTTTATATATTCTTATTTGTTATATTTTATTACATTATATATATATATTTACTTATGTAATATAATCAATTTGTGATACTATTTTGTGAATTTGATTTTCTATGATAATATAATTTTTTCTTGCTTCTGAACATTTTTTCATGGTCAATCATTAAATATTGAGACATGTGAACTTCAAAATAATTTTTAACTGTATTTTTATTTTTCAGCATTATTTAATCATTACAGTTTTTTTCTTTACTACTTTATTTCAGTTTTGATAGACAAGGTAGAGAGTCATTTAATGCAAAGTGATCTAGACAGTGATGCTGCAATCCATCCTGAACCAGTTTATGAAATTAGCCAATGTCAACCACTAGAAAGTGTCCGTGTTACTAGGTAAGTTGGTCAAATAT
This sequence comes from Coelogynopora nodosa, assembly GCA_034780555.1. Lineage (NCBI taxonomy): Eukaryota > Metazoa > Platyhelminthes > Proseriata > Coelogynoporidae > Coelogynopora > Coelogynopora nodosa. The sequence goes on along the minus strand of JAUZND010005688.1, from coordinate 26,037 downwards.
TCAAATAAAATAATGTATATATTATTTGTGTTTGAAAGTTACTAATTAAATAGTGATATTTAAAATTTAGTTTTTCAATGCAAAAGTACTCAATTATCTTGATATAAAACCGAGATTTTGTAGATTATACACAAAAAAAAAATTTGCATTGTACATTAACTCAAAATTATTGGTTACAATTTGTCCACCAAACATATTAATAAAATGTTTAATATTTCTAATGTTTTTCATTGCCCTTGGGTTTTTTATCATTAGTGCACAATCCTTAATCTATGCTATTTATTGTCTTTTAAATTTAAATCTTGGTGATTCATGTTTTGGTGAGTTGTAAGTTCATAATCAGGGTTCATTGTGGTCAGGGAATTAGTAAATGGTCAGGGAATTTCAAATTTGGTCAGGGAGCTTTTTCTAAATGAAGATATTTTTTTAAAAATATCTATTTAAAACAAATATAAAGAAAATATTTCAAAAATATTATAAAAATTATTTTAAAAAATATTTAAAAAAATTACAAAATATACCATATGTAAAGTCAGGGAGAATGTGTTTTGGTCAGGGAAAAGTCAGGGAATTGGATCTGAAAAATAAAAATGAACCCTGATAATATGTTACTGCTAAAGTATAAATTATTTCCAGTATATTTCAATGAACTGCTATTTTATATATGATTCATGAGATACAGAGCATCGAGATTTAGTTTGTATTATGTTGAAGTATATCTATTACTTTTTCTATAAATAAAGTTTTAATTGATTGGGTATTTCCTTCACACTATGCAAAGAAATAATAATAAATAACTGTATGATTTTTATGAATAATCTTTTGATTTTTTTCTTGATTTACTATTGCAAAGAATCATGAAAATTTTATACAAATATTCTATTTTGGAAACTAATTTTATACACTACAACACATTAACCATGTGTTATTTTGTATTCCTCAAAATAAAATATATTTCTTGACAAAGTATAGTTAAGTTTACCTATTTGTTAATGTAAAATCAACAAGACTAGCATAAAAAAAGGAAAACATGTATGATTTCAACATTAATTGACAATAGAATATGTTGAATGTGTGCAATCATACTACATAGTTTAGTTTTGCTTCTTATGACCTTGCTGTCCTCATTCAGTGAATGTGTCCTTATTATTTTAATTGTAAGCAGCTATTGTAATGCAATCTTTTTGGATTCTATGAACTTGATGGAACAACAGATTACTGATTGTAATTTATGTATTGCTATTACAATTCATTGTCGCTCCACTCAAAGATGATCCAGTGAGACAAACGTGAACCTTTTGATTCTCATGATGAATGGTTCCATACATGACTTTGGAGGTGATACTGGTGAAATGCAAAAACATTATCAGATTCATAACAAACTACGACTCTGTGACTCCCATTAATCATGTTCAATGGTGTGGAGGGGAGTCAACATCTTTGTTTGACAGCCGGTTCACCCCTAGTTGGTGTACACAGATAATATTTCGCCGCAATTGTAACATCTTACCTAGTGCTGGCAGTGTGTGGCAGACAACTGTGAAGAATCCCTGTTGCCTTTTGGTTTGTTGAGTAGGTTTTTCGGATGATGCCAGCAAAAAATCTGCACAGACGTGGCAAATGTCTAAAATATAAATATAGGGCTCCCAGCATAATATAATTCCTAAAATATCATAACTTTTGGATATGAAGGGAACATTTTTTGCTTTCCTATAGAAATTCATACAATTTAGTGCTTAAAAATTTGATATGTACTTTATTGTGATTTCTATACTTATGAACTAATTTTGAATAATTTAGCTAGGTATATATTTTAGTATGTTAATTGGTATGATACATTTTGATCATTACCTTTAACATACATTTTTACTTGTGACATATTTATTTAACCCTAATTTGAATCTAAGCTATAAGGAATGAAGATTAAAGATTTTCGTAGCATGCTTGATATATTATTTGTATCTTAACTAGCATTTTGTCTAAGGTTTTTGGATAGAATTCATCTCCACATAGAAGTGCTCTTGTAAAAAATATTCGAAAGAGAAAGGCTATAATTCTTGACATAGATTCCAAGATATCTCCAAAAATTGCTATTGAAGTTGCCAAAACATCTATGAAGGCAACTCACAACTGCAAGAGATTCTTAAAATGAAGACAATAAGGTACAGGCTATGTTGGAAATGGCTATACAGAGGAAGAAAATTCTTTAACTTGAAATCGTTTCTTTAGAAAGGAAAATGGTCAGTAAACAAAATAAATGTACTAAAAACTTTTTTTTAATTATTATTCCGTTGAAACTATTGTCATGCATTTCTTTTGTGAATTTGGATTTGTGGAACTGTTATATATGAATTTCTATTTACCTAATTGTTTTGTTGAACTGTTATCATTCATTTATTTTTTTAATTACGGTCTATGTTAAGATGTTTTAATATATATAGGTACATGATTGCTGTTTTCATAAATAAGTATCCTAAAAAATCGTAAAATTTTGTTTAAAATAATCATAAATTCATAAAATTTCATGAGTTTCCATTGCTGGGAGGCCTGTAAATGTGATTCGCTTTATAGATAAACTTATTATAATATCTTAATGAAAATTATCTGCTGTTTTGTGTACAAATTATTCCGATAAAAAACACACTCGGATATCAAGTATACTTTCCTCAGTCCCACCAAAGTTGTATTTTATGCTGGTCATAAAATTTACGTATTTATGGCGCGACTAGATATTAAATACACACCATTTATTCCCGGTATCCCATCTAGACTACTTCTAGTAGTATTTATAGCCTTAAAAGTTTAATCATCAAGTATAAATATAATAACACCAAGTGGTGCACAAATACACTTTTAAAAATACCTGCCGCTGCTAATGAATTAAAATGCAAGGAAACGTAATTGTATCATACAATATAATAATAAACAGGGGTAATATTTTGGTAAAATAAAGTATTTATTAAATTATAAATAAAGATATGTAATGGTCCCTTGTGAGGAATGCAAAACAATTATATTATATTTAAATTAACAATCATTTCAGCAATATATTCACAAGCAAACACCATGTATCTGTTTAGTGTTTTCTTGTGATTAGATTGCTGAGATGTATTTTTGTGCATGTTAGACTATGATTAGCTGACAATTTTTCATATATATTAGAAACTGTTTATACCATGACTTCTTTCTTATTCGGCTTATGTTATATGCTCTGCTTTTTATTAATTTAAATATAATATTTAACTTTTTTTTGGTTTTTCTTTGTACTAAACTTATTATATATTTATTCACATATCCAACACAGATCACGCTCCAAACGCAAAAGCAGCGGTGATGAACTCCGCCGGTGTATTACACTGGCCAAGCGTCCTCGGCGCAATTCGATAAGCGGGACTAGTGGGGGCTCCTCCTCGGGTTGTCAGGCGGGCGGCTCCACATCGGGCGCCTCCACCGCTGGCTCCAACCCAGCATCTCCCCTTAACGCCGCCGACTACATCAACGTTCTCATTCGCAATGCCGTGCAGGCGGCCGCCGGGGGGGCTGCTGCTGCTGCCCCTGCTGCTGACGACCTGGCCTATGTGGTGGTGCCCCGGGTGGGTGGGGGGCCTCCCAGACCCGCATTGCCTCCACCGCCCATGCGACCACTGCCTCCACCGCCTCCACCACCGCCAATCATGGCTGGCGGCCACTATCGCCTTAATGGCGGCGGGTTTGCGGTCAGTCTCAGCTCAGAGTCAGGCGGTCCCTACTTCTGTCGATTGCGGATGCGGATTAGGATGCATCAGCCCATCAATGTTAGGGAGATATTGGTCAGTTCCAAACTTTTTGTATATTCATATGTATAACTTAAGTCTATGCGTAGTTATGCAGGTATGTAAAAGCCCCATCATGTAAAATATGGATACATTATGTACATTTTCTGTAATTATTGTTAGTATTCACAATCAGATATACAAAATATCTCGTAGTTCTCGGTGGTCAATTATCGGTAGTTCTCGGTGGTCAATTATCGGTAGTTCTCGGTGGTCAAAATATCTCGGTGGTCAATGATAAATCGGAAGATGGTACTGATGTCTGGTGTGAAAGCGGGCCAATTGTATTTTTTTGTAGTTGGTGCAGATGGATTTGATAAGGTTGTTGATTTAGAATGTTATGGAGAGTTATCAATGTTTGTATTGAGAGTGCAGCCTGTGGCAATCCGAATGGTTCTAATCTGTATTGTTTAGGGTTTGTGTATGTATGATAAGTCAATGAAAATTGACCAGATTGTGCAGGTATAATTTATAATTGGAGGAATGAAATAGGACCAGCAATACTTGTTTGTCTTAAATGACGTGGTATGATTACCATCATTTCATCCGCAGTTTACACAAATGTAAACTTTATAAATTGAACAAAATGTGTTTTAGCCTTTTTTGATAATTAATCACTTCATACTAGTTATCATTAAACGCAAATACTTTTAGGCAGAATGTTGATAAGGATATAAGTGATCAATGAAAGTTTCAATCTATAGGCTTAAATACTTTTTGATACAGATACAATTTATTAAATGGGTAATTTTAACTTATTTTGAGTTATATATAATACGCCATCGGTGATTAACGTCATCGAAAGAGGATAAGGTAGGTACTGGAAATTTCAGAAAGGTTGTGTTTGTTGTAGATTTTGAGAAGTAAACGATAAAACACCGATGTCAAATTATAGCTGCTAAGGTTACTATATTAATAATAAAATATTGATTTCATCAGTTTTATACGCACATTGAATGCTATAAATATAATATACCTTCATTTGTCTAATCGTTCGCTGTACTTTACTCTGATCATTTATTTTTCAAATTAATTGTTAAAATGTATATGTAAATGTTTACCTGCCTTGTCTGCAATTCATTAAAATAACAAACCATTACCTTTACTTACCACTTTACATTTAGTTTAATACAGAGCAGTGTACTACGATGTGATCAGTGACCAATTAACGTAAATCTAGACATAGTTTTCAAAATAGTAAGTCTCTTAAGCATGACATTTACCGAAGTAGAGCTGTTCGTGGAGAGCTAAATGGAGTCAACTGTAGGTATTGCAATTAACAGTATTTACTCTTGAGTCAATTTATCTCTAATATCCTTTTCTCTCCTGTTGTCTGCAGCGTGGAGTTAGATCGGATCGACAGGACGCCTTCGAACGCCAATTGGACGTCTTCAGTCAGACGAGCAATCAACTCCGGCAGCGCGAAGCTGGCGAGGTTGTCTGCGACGTCCGCTTCACCGATCTCCAGTATCTCGAGTCCTTCTGGCGTGACTACGTGACCGGCGCGCTCAAGCAGTCGATGCGTGACATCCTGCTGATGGAACCGGGGGGGCGGCTGGCCGGGGATTTGCACATCTCGATCTCACAACAGGAATACGAGAACGGTCGTGAGGTGCTCATTCAGAATCTCAGCAGCTATCGGTCCTCAACTGGAGCAGCAGCGGCTGGGGGGGTGACAGCATCATCAGCCTCTCCGTTCGCCACATTTTCTGCACGATAGTCCACTTTGTCTCTCTGTCTGTATTGTGGCGCTTTTTGCGACCATGTGTTAACATTATTTGACTGTCTTTCTGTACCACACAAAGTTGTTAACGTAAACGGTAGCCTGCTTCCAACATTACATTAAGTATGATTTATGATAATTCTTTGTGATTCGTACCTAAATGGCACTGAAACATTTTCTGAAAATGTTACCATTATCATTTCTTTTGTTGAAAATTTGTTTCTAATGGGACTGATATTAAATCAAATAAGTACATTATTAGTAAAGTTAGAAATGTTTAATTTTTGTTATTGTACTTTCTACAGACTCGACTGATGTATATATATCATTATGCAATGGTTAATTTGCCTTTTATTGATAATAATTCATTATTTTTATTGTAATTTAATTAAGTATATTATTTTCCTGTTTCCGTTGTGTACAGTGCTTGTGCATTAATGTAATGCACCGAACATTTTGTAATATACTGACTTCTTTTAATTTATTGATCTGGTATCTAGTTTATTTATGTAAGTATTTTTTATATTTGTGTTTACTATGTACAGTTTAGTTTAGTGTGTCATAAATCTAACTGTTAATTTATATGAGTTTGTTTTTTACGAGATTATCTCATTCAATTGTTTAAAAAATAATTGTTTCTGTTTTACTAATTCTATTTACTATTTGAGGCCTCATTGAAGATTTTTAAATTTAGTTTTCTTTAAAAAAATATTAACGATGAATGTTATGAACTTATATTTTTTTTGATTTTGTCCGGTGACTAAACCAGATTCAAGGATTCTTTTCTAAGACCGTAAAAATTAATTTAAATGGTAATTACAAGTATATGGTTACTACATTTTTACTAATGTTTTTTTAATGGAAAAATATTATACTATTTATAATACTTTACTAATAAATTTATCAATTCGGGTACTTTCAACAAAGAATGCTGAAAAATGTAACGAGATCATTTTTAATAAAGTAGTATTTGTTACTTCTAATGTTATTTTTAGTGTTGTCTCACGCGCGCGCAGTCTAAATTTAAAATACAATGTTTTAATATTAAATGTTTATGCTTGTTCTGTGTTTTGAAAAACTTACATTTATTATTTAAATAATTTTTAAAGATTATTTTATGTTTTGAGACTAATAAAGCCCATTAAAACATACCTGTTATTGTACACAATTTTGATAATGTTATTAGATACATTTCCGAGCCATCAATGATTTTATATTTATTTATTTGCTCAAAAAATAGTTTCTGTAATTTACTACTTAAAAAAGAACGCCTATTTATGTATATTTCAAATATTCATGTGCGTACCGTTGGTTTAGTATATAATATTTCATTTTAACGAATAGTTTACACAATCGAATACTATTAAGTTATTGAATTTCTAAATCAATTCGTTCAACCATTAAATATCTTACATTAAGTTCGTCCGTGGAGGGGGTATATACTTTTTTTCTCAAAGCGATGGAATGTATGACCTTGATTTTTTACACAGTGACTAAAATACTTTTACCTAACTATAAAATATTAATATATATAAAATTTTGAATATTTTACCATACCACTGAAATTTGTGTTAATATTTAACTATCTAATTACCCTGTGCTGGGTTTTCTTACTAACCGATAATTTTAGGGGCTAAAACTTACATTTTAAAATATTACTCAAATAATATGTATAATACTTCAACTTATTTATACAAGAAGTATAAATATACCAAACTATTATAGACCTCGTAATCTGGAATCAAGTCAATTGGTTGCATTGATCAAAAGCTATATAATATATGTGTCAATATAGCATATAGTTTTCCTAAATTGGAGTTTATAACGTAATCAAGTCATAAAAATGATAATATAAGAATAATTATTTTGAAAAGAACAGTAGTTCGACAAGTCTTTAGAAGAATCTGTGTTCTCAATTTCAGCTTTATCGGGTGAAAGGAAGCTTGTTTTTCCACGTAGAAAACGGGGCACGGACGCAGTTAAAGAAAGCCTATAAACAATAAGAATATATGTGTAGAAAATGGCCCATATCTTCTAATGTAGGAATGGCGCTCATCTTGAGCACACCTCTGTAGATGTATCACTGTCGTGTATTATATATATATGCGTTATTATTATTTTTTTATATATTATTTTTCGCGTTACATAAATCTTGAATGTGACCTTTTGTTGTATCTGAAATGCGCGGGCCCGAAATGCACTGGTAGAATCATAAAAAGGTAAATAATATTTATCTCGGTAAATAAATCGTTGTTGTTGTCCAGATTTTATCATGTTTACCGATCAATATAGAATGCTACTGTTCAAAGTTCATATCATATATTTAATTACAGATAAAGCAATTACACCCATTCTTGTTTTTCATCGATTACACGACGTCACCAAGAGTTGATTTTATACTCTATAATAGAAACTGTAGAACTACTCATACTCAGTTTCTCTTGACTGCTAATCTGGTAAGTAACAGTTTTTGTGTTTATCTGATAATAATGAAAATGATGAGGTCATTCGGAAATGGTAGATGCGCAGTGTAAATTTTTCAACTTTATTTAAATAAAAGTATACAATTAATAGTAATACCAGAGCATCTATCATATTCAGTTTGAAAATATTTTTAGACAAAAGATAAAATCGAAATATAAAAAATAGACATTGCATTGAGAAATCCTTAATATTATTTGAAATAATCAGTTCGCATTAAATTTATTGGATCAATCTAACATGTGTTGCATATGGTATGATGGTCAATAGTTTTTGTTGTTGTAAACATTGTTATAATTTCCAAAACGTTGAAAAGTACGTAGAGAATTATATTAAAAGATAATATACTCATTTAATATAGATTAAACTGTAAAGAAAATATCCTTCTTTAATAATTAGTGTGGCAATTGAATAGAAAAGGTTGTTTAGGAGTTCGTCCAAACTTGTAATTGCACTTTCTGCATCAGAAAATTGTGCTGATTCCGAATCCGATTGATACCAATCTGGCAACTTTGAGCATTTTTTACAAAATGTGTTTAAAATCCACCATTTCCAAAAAAAACTACATTTTGTCATATCTCAATAATCATTTGTCCTAAACTAATCATTTTAATGTATACCCCCATTTAGAGGGTCTAACTACCCAATAAACACATTCAAATTACAACAAAAAACATTTCCTATCTATAAGTATTAAAAAAATTTATAAATATGCAAATTATAGGCCTACTCAGGAAAAAAGTGTAATTATTCTTTATAATTTATTAATTAATTTAATTATTGGCTATTTATTTAGTTAAAATGGACAGATGAAACTTTAATTATGTTATATAATTAATTATATATATATATACACATGAGGTTATTATGTTCTGTATTTATCAAGTATGTAGTATATCAAATATCTTACATATTTACAAAAATAATATTGAAACAAAATGGACGAACTAAATTTTAAATCAAGCTAACATTAAAAAAATCAATGTAATTGCTATACTTTTGACCAATGCAAACATTAAACAGAATGAGCAACACACAGAAATTACAATCAAGCGGTTATCAACAAAGGAAATGAATGATGAAGAACTGCCAAATGTCTAAATACATCGTTATGGTCAAATGTTATGGTTATGCATAATACAATAATTAACTTGCACTATGGCCAGAATTAATCAAGTTATATATACTAATTCTATTCTTCAGCAATTATATTGTATTCAATGGACAGTTGCTTTGCACTTGCACATTGTTACAAAAAGTCAGGACTAAATACTATTTTTATCGCGTACTTTTTAGAGTTACCTTCATAATTCATTTACTTTTACAGTCTATTTTAGAAACGATTTTAGTTACAATTGGAAACATATTCCCTATATACTTATAATATGTGTGTATCAGTCACGCGTTCCAAGTCACGGCTATATATAATATCAGCCTCCTATACAAACAAATTAATAATCAAAGATTAAAAAAAAAATCGAAACAAGCTTGTGGAAAGAGATGGCGGACGAAAGTGTTCAAACGTGTTCGCAAACCAAATACAAAACAAATATTCTTCCAATTCAAGAGAATTTCTTCCAATTTAAAGACATTTCGTTCAATTCAAATACAATTACTTTAATTCAAAGAATTTTCTTCCAATTCGAGGAGTTATTCTTTCATTCGAAAAAATTTATTCCACTTGAAGTACAATTCGTTTTAATTTTAATTTGCTCTGAATTTGTAACATAACATATTCATTACATTAATATTTTATAACAATCGGCGAATTAACTATATAAGCAGACTAACAATAAAAATCTGTTTTAAGCATCAAAAGTAGTCAATAATAAATTTAATTAACAAATTCATAAGATGTATGTATACATCTATTACAGTACGAGTATTTTTATTAATATAGTCATTGTTGTTAAGGTCTATTTCACTTTCAGGATGTCTTTAATGAATTGAAAATGGGAAACGCTTTTCTAGTTCATGCTTTTCTCTTGTTGCTTGTAAGTTGTACCGGAGTACTAAGAGCAGTGGAAGAAATACCGAATATATTGCTCATTATTGCTGACGATTTGGGATACGGAGATGTTGGTGTGTATTTGGTATTTTTTATAATATTATGCAGTCATAAGATTTAAAATTTAGTATAATTTATTTTAATATTTTAAAAAATTAGGAAAAAACATACTATTGTTTGTTTATTTATTTATTGTTTAATTATTTTTTTCATTTTCAAATGAATGACAGGTATTTTTGGTAATACCACTATTCGAACGCCAAATATTGACCGTATTGGACATGAAGGTCTGACCTTGACCCAACATTTAACAGCAGCTCCAGTTTGCACACCTAGTAGGGCGGCATTTTTTTCGGGGAAATACCCGATAAAGATAGGTGAGTAAGTGTTTATATACGTACAATGGTTTTTCCCGACTTGCACGAATTATTATAATTAAAATTTGTATATTTTACCCGTTTAATTTTGTTTGAAGATTTCACAAATGTGATTTGAGATAATTTGTGATTACCTTAAATAGTTTGTTTCGTTGAAAAATATTTGTCATATACCAATCTTTTATGTCTGTCAAAATATAGAAGGACTAGAAATCTTGCCATACGAATTTTTTGTGATGAATTTTATATTAAGTATACGCTTTATATGACTCTAAACCTTGTCGAAATTAGAGACTACTAACTGAATTAAAAGTTTTATAGCTATTTTAAATACTTTGAGTTTTCATCAGTGTTATGAATTTATAGGAATTTCTTTTCTACTAAAATGATTATATAATGAGAGTGTATAAAATATTAGAATGTAGTTTAATTAGGCCTACCTGTAAATGAACATTTTATTTTATAAAAAATTTACTTATGGCCATATGAAAAATATTGATTATTTTGATTTTAACCCGCACAATTGCTGTCAAGTGAAATAGTGTGCACCATAGATATAAATTTCTTTCTCTCTCTCTCTATATATATCTCTCTCTCTCTCTCTCTCTAAGAATAAACAAACAATCCATATCTATGGTGTGCATAATAACAACCGCTGACATGCATATTATTAATACGGTGCATTTCATTGTATTATTTAATAACCGCATTTGAAAGTTTACTCTCATTATTGATATTATCTGAAATATCCTCTTTAATTAAAAGGAGTTTTTTTCTTATTCATATTTTCCTTTGCGGCTTCATCAATAAATGCAACAAAGTATAATGCATTAAAAACTTTTTTTTTAAAAGATCAACAAATTTCAAAAATATGTTTAACCATATATTTTCTAAATACATTTTTAGGTAAAATAAACTGTGTTTTAATAACTATTTGTACCTTATCTGCATACATTGTTGAAGTCGAAAGTTGAAACATTTGTATCCTTATTAGTAAAAACTGTACATTTGGATAAGTTCTTAATTGTATTGTTAAACCCGTTTCACAATCAGTACATTTGAAATGCCAAAGTCTGCTGTACAATTTGTATAGTATAATTAAAGAGAACCTTTTATTGTATTATTTTTTCTTCTTCAGGTATGGCGCCTACTAACCAACTGCGTGTCATTCCATGGGTGGCTTCTACATCGGGAATTCCGTCTAATGGAACAACGATTGCACATTTAGCGAAACAGAGGGGCTATAATACCGCACTTATAGGTAATGTATTTAATAAACTAAGTTATGGGGTTTTTTCTAAATTGTGTTTTTTGGCTCAATAATGTGTTGTACTGCCCATTGTCAATCGTTCTTGTAAAACGTATGGTTCGTGTTTTATACATGTTTTATAACATGATTAATAATTGACTATAATCTATTCATTTTGTATAGTGTAGTTCTTAATATCCCTATTTATATTTTCGAAATAATTGTCCCGATAATTAGGATTTGATGTTCAAGAAGTTCGAAGATAGTTCGATAGCAACATCAAGGTATACTATTTTCTCAGAAATTTTGTAAGTATTTTTCTAATAAGACTTATCTACGATTGAAGCACACAATAATTTGGTTCTGAAATGAAAGCTAAAGACTTTTTTTATTAAAAAGTGATCATATGTCTATAAACTTTAGAATTAAACAGTCCATATAAATACAGAAACTCAATCATGATTTTTGTTTAATATTTAAATGATTATTGCTTTAGATAAAGAAATAGTATGTTACTAAAACTGCAATATAATTTAGCTACAGTAATATGATAATTTTAACCATCTATTAGACCACTGCTAAATTCAAATTACATTGTAATTGAAACTCATTCTATTTAACGAGTTTCATTCATTTAAATATAATTTATTGATTAATTATAAAAATAGTGCACGCAAACATTAAACTTGGCGTGCATTATTAAAATAGTGCACGCTAACATCAGATGACGCAAGGAATACATTAGTTAATTAAAAGTGCAATTGAAAAAAGCAGGACCATTGAACACATAATTTTCTGGGATTCCACAACTTTGATAAATTTGAGAATTTGTTAAATTCCCACTTTCCAGAAATTTAAATACTATTGACTTCTGAGAAAGTGATGTGACTTTGTATTGTCTAAGTGCATCCAACGATCTGTGGCCAGTTGTTTCTTGAATAAGTTGTTATAAAAGATTTTTATAATGATTTTTCGAATAATATTCGACTGTTTTATAAAAGCAGTAAAATTTTAAAAATATTAATAACATTTTGTTCATCAAACCTATACTTTTAACTTTAATACATCAGCATAACATCAGCGATATTCTGTGCTTGTGTATTACTCTTTGTGAAAATATTAAAAAAAATTAAAAATCTTTTGCAAATCATCAAATATTTTTGGCACTCCTCAAATTTCATAAAAGTTTATCAAAAGATGTGTATGAAAATTATGTAAACAACAAAATGCAATCTATTAGCTGCCTATAGTTGGCTGTCTCCCTTCACCGACGATGGTTAACTTTGAAAGTTAAGCAATAACAACATAAATTGAAAGATAACAATATAATATGAAAGTATAATAGATATTCATGAAAATTTTTCATAATAGATTATATTATATATAAATATACAATACATATAGAGACAAATTTACTTAACCAAGAAATTTGTACAATATTAAAACATAAATACTGTCTACGTATTCGTTTAATATAATATATTTACGTTATTATATATACGTTTAAGTATAATAGATATTCATGAAGATTTTTCATAATAGATTATATTATATCTAAATATACAATACATATAGAGAAAAATTTACTTAATCAAGAAATTGGTACAATATTAAAACATAAATACTGTCTACGTATTCGTTTAACCCATATTAATAAATTGTTATGTTAACTAGGTAAATAAATTAAACTGTAGATATTTGGCTATAATTAAAATATACATTACTATTTTGTATTTTTAATTCGCAATTTAGCTGACGAAAACCAAAAAAAGTTTAAAATGTCCCATATATCCCTTTTTTGATTTAGTTAATGCTTTTGGAATTAGTATAATTATAATAGCATAATTATGATAAGATTACAAACTAAAAATATTTTTTATAAATTAAAATTCGCTGAACATCCTGCGAACCGTCGTCGAATGTTGATTAAAAAAAAGGTTACAAAACATTGCCTTGTTTTATAATTAACAATTAAAACATTGAAAGGGTCTAAAAGATCACTAAACGTCTAAGACTAAGATATGATCTGTCATTGAATCGTACCAACAGTTCACAAACTAGTAGATCGATAATTTTAAAACTTGACAATATATTACTTTTTTTAAATAGGGATTATATGAGTTCAGAAAGCCAGTGATTTGGGCTCATATGGTGTATGTAAGTGTATGTAAGTAACCTATGTATAGTATAGCAAAATGGAAGTACCAATCTGCAAATATTGAGTACGATTCCATTCCCTAAAGTTGAGTGATTTTTTATGTTGTAAATTTATTTATTTGTATATATCCCCTGTTTATTTAGTCGCTAGTGATAATTTTTGTTACATCATGATTAATTATTAATTTGGTATTTTGTACTAAAAATATGGCAATAATGCTTCCTAAGAATCGGGGACGCGTCACTATACTCCTTGTGTGATACGGATTTTCATTAATTTATTAAAGTAATTTCTATAACAAATAATATGGAACGCTAAGGGTGGAACCAATTTTGAAAGACTGAAACAAGTATTAGTATAAGTTGTGTAATAATTTTAAACATAAAACAAAGTAAAGAAAATTGTTTACACGAGTAAAGTGATAGAAAAATAAGATTTATATATTCAACAAAAGAAGAACTACAACAAATGAAATAATTACAAAAAAACACATAGACACTAGAGAATAAACACAAATTAGGAAATGACTTTAATTATTTGTTGTTATTATCAAATAATATTTCTATTTATGATCGCAGGGTATTAACTTGGCACGCCAATGGATAACATTGGGTTTTCTTTCTTTTCTTCTTAATCAATTTTAATTGCAGGCGATCAATAAGCGGTTTATCCAATGAAAGTGCGTGACGCTTCAACGCGTCCACACTGCATACGGGTTCACATAGGTTTGTTCCAGACGCAGCCGGAGAGTGAGGGAAAGAGCGCGAGAGAAGACAACCAAGCAGCTGGCAAGACAGGGAACGAACGACGAGCTTGTCGAATGAACTTTACTATCGACATTACGAGTTGATTCTTGCGCGCGCTTCCTCACTGATCAACTAACAGCTGTCTAGGCATGCAGCCCTGAAATAGTGTCATAACCGGCGGTATTTTTGTTGAAAAACATTTAGGACAATTTCACTCGCAAGCCAAGTACTATGTGCTAGTTGTAGTGTACCGTCAAGTATCCCAACCCTTCGCGGGAGAGGAGAAAACCTTCCAATTCATATTGTACTTTGCGTCATGTCGAAATGTTGACATTCCTTCCCTTCACAGAAATCACAGGCTAAATGAGTCAGCGACATCCGAAGTAGCTTTTGTGAATCCTTGGGATAATTTTCAATCATTGTGATTCTTTCCCTATTACACGTGCGTAATTCTCCCTAATACACTTGTCGTGTGTAATAAGCACGCAGTGTTGTACAGTGATTGGAAAGTCGGCAAAGACGCCGCGCTATGAGAGGAGTCAGATCCAGAGTTCACGGATCTACTACTTACTAACGGAGGATCTCAACATCCGCTTGTGTGTGAGAGGCTTTCCTTCTGTATAGTATATGTGAGCAATGGGGTGCGAAATGGCCAAGCTATACAACCTGGAAATACACCTTGAGAATGATCTGGCAGTCTTTCAGCCAAGAGATACTGTGGCGGGCCATGTTCTAGTACAAGTCGGGGAGGACACTACAATACACAGTAAGCAGCAGGGCGATGATCAGAATAAATATTCATTTGGTTTCGAATTAAATATTGCAGTTTTTATTGCGAAAACTCACTAATTTATTTAAATCAGACAGTAATTATTTTTTACACATTCATTTTAGACTTAAATTTTTCGGATTAATCGCATGAGTACAGTCGGTAGGTTGTTCGAAACTACATTTGAGAAAAATAATGTATCTCTTAAATATATTCCATTCAGTTTAAATGGATGTAAGTATTATAATTAGATCATGTCTATATATCTATAATACAATTTCTAATAAACAGTAGTCTAAATATTCTTCACCTGACAGAGTAGTAGATTGTCGTTTTTTGATAGCAGTGTTCTAGAAATGTTTTGGAAAAGAATGGAAAGAATCATATCAAAATGTTTTCTTTGCTCCCTTTAATAAAATAGAGTGGGTATAAAAAAAAGGATCTGCTCTTTTTCTAAATCTGTTTGTTTACAAGATTTTGTTTTTAATTTTTTAATACAATTAATACAATTTCAAAACGACAAAGTTATTACGTCAACTGTTAGCATTATATATTGGCGATTGAATGAAGTTGTTAATTTATAAATGATTAATATCGATTATTACAAGCATAATGCAAAACGTATAAAAAGCTAATATAAAATAAACGTTTACCCATTTGGTATGTGTAGAGTATTCCTACGAGTGCATAACTATAGTTTCGAACTTCCATGAGCTATTTCGTAGATCAGTTGTCTAAAAACTTTCTTATCCCGCAGTTGCCTGCTGATTTCCAATTAGTCAACAAATTGAGATGGTGTTGTCAGCGAACAAAATTTAATTATTTTATCATGTGCTGCTTAGATATATAATTTACATTGCTATATAATGAATAATTAAGTAATATCCGAGATATGAGCGTGATTATTTTGATTTAATATACAAAAATGAAAAATTGAATGTTGTTTTGTGGTACATAATTTGACTGGTTTAGTCATTTTATTTTATATTTAAAATCAACAATAGTTAAAAGCAATTTGACCCACCCATTTTTAATAGTTTATTGGTCAAAATCTACTAAGACCATCGATTTTAAATTTTCACTACCTTCTTGATTCACTTTAAACCCTATATATTTTAAAGGAATAAACTTGATGACATAATATATTACTCAAAATTAGCTCAAAGTAAAGTATTTTGTGAACATTTAAAAATTAATTTATCAAAAATTATTTAAAATTTGTTTATTGATATATCTATTATGACGACATTAATTATCAAAAATTAGGGGAAAACAGATGCTGTCACTTTATTTGTTCAGATAATAACAGATAACCAATCTTCTGATAGAGAATATTTTTAATACAAATTGTTTTTTTGACGATTTGTTTGGTGATTTTAATAAGCACTACTTGCAATCCGGTCATCAGTAGGGAGACTAGGGTACCTGATGAGAGGTCAGGTTTATTACATAGACCTTATTACAGGTCAGCCTTATTACATAGGTTTATGATGATGGATCAATTTAACCTTAAGCCATGCACTACGACTGGTGCAGCTTACATATTTTAATTTTTAAACATTTAAAGAGTTATATTTATATTTCAATTTTTTAATGTCTGAAATTTTAATCAATATGTTGATTGAAAATGATTCGATTAAATATGTTGGCTATATTTTCTTAATATCCTACTTAATAAAACCGTAGAGTAAGCAAGACTAAAATCACTTTAATGGCTTTGCATAACGTTGTCATCTACATCTAAAACCAAAACGTTCCTAAATTTAATTATAATAGCTCACCTCATGAAAACTACAAATTAATTATAGTCAATATATATATGTATACTCAGGAGAAATAACCAAGAAGGTAACTGAACCCTGAAAACCTAAAACCAATATACTACAAAGTTAAGTATAGATGCACACATTAAAGAATAACATCTATATATCTTATGCTAGATATATATAGATATATATATAGATTGCTCTTCTTTTACTCAGTTGTTTGCGAGTTGCAAGTTTTATTTTAAATCTTACATGAAAATAGTTGCTTCTTTTATACATCAATTGGCATGGTAACATAAGGAAACTTTAACCTAAAAATATTAATTATGTATCGGTGACGTGCGTATACGGATTGCCAGTTGTATTCCTTCTTCATTATTCCTTCCTTCTATATGTTCATTCTTTTAATATAGGATGTTCGATCCTGCAATATAGGTTGGCGTAAAAATTTAAAATATTATATTAATTGAACTTATGAAAACAATGTTGTGTAAATAACAGTATTCAGTATTCACTAATATTGTGGAACCCATGAAAAGTAAACTGTCTTATAGCTAGACCTATATGGGTAATTACCGATAAGTGATTTGATGGATAACAGTTTATTTATTCGGGAATTTCTTTTATTGCACATTTATTACTGAAACTATCTGAAACACTTTACGAAATCATACAATAATCTAATTTGTCTGTTTTCGATTACATTAAGACACAAAATCGGATTATCTAGATATATAATCTTTTAATGACGCAGGAATCTTAGAATTATTTAAATGATATAAACATACTCGTATATGATATCAAGAAGTGAATGGCCTAGTAGTTAAGGAACTGGTTCTGGGATGTTAAGTATGTTTTCTAGGAGAAGGTTTGAGCCTCCCCTAGCTCATCTCCCATTCCTATCTAGCAACTATAGTCAAGTGACTCAATACCCTTAGATTATTATGTCGAAAAGAATTATAATAATTTGATATTTTAGTTTATTCAGTTTTAATTGAGCTTTAATGTTGCTTTGTGAACAGCGTTAATTCATATACATGTTGTTTAATAAATAAATAAATAAATAGAAGCTATAAAATGATCTGGCAGATTACAAAAAAGTTAGATTGTCCTGCTCCAATTAATAATAAAACGTTTATTTTATAATCAAATACTTTATCCTTCATAACCATTATTAATATTAATATCTGAATCAGAAGAAAAAAATATATTAAGCTAATCAAATGCTTAAAATATTAAAATTTTATATGTTAGCATTAGCCGGATCAATTAGCCGGATCAATTCTTTAAAAATAAATGTTATATTTAAAAAAGTTAGATGTGGTGCTATAATATAATATATTATGGAACTTACATAATCCAACTAAAATAACTATTAATTAGTAGATCTAATTTAGGTTTAGTTAAATTTAGGATTAAATCTTCTATATTTTGTTTCACTTTTTTTCGATTTTTGAGTTTAATTAATGTTATATTGTATATTAAAAAATTTAATATTTATTAAAATATATAATATTATAAAATACATTATCTAAAGTCAAAAAACAAGGTTGAAGGTATAAGTGCATTTTTGACAGATATATTCTTTTAGAAGCAGAAATATATATTTTTAGACTTTTTCAATGCCTATTCATCATAATTAGGTAAGACTATATTATCTGTGTATCACATTTGAACTTTATAACACTATCGAAACATAACAACTACTATTTCAATATCTTTCACCTAATAATCTAAATACAAAACCAAATAATATTAATCCAAAATGTTTAAGGCATTAGCGTAATGAAACAATTTTTATATATATGCCTAAATTCACTAACATCAATGACCCAGAAGTCGAGCGTGCTGCAGAAATATTTAAAAAAATGTGTATATTGTATATATAAAAATACAAAACACTGTGAATATTCGCAAAAGAAAGCAACGATAGAATTTTCTCCTAAAACAGACATGACAAAGAGTTGAACTTGATCGAAACTTTTAGTTTATATTTACATAGAGCGTTCATTTTTTTAAATATTTATTTCATTGCATACAAATTTGTATCATTCTACCACTTATTACTATGGCATTCTAGACCATTCTAAACTAATCTACCAAAACGACCGAAATTATATAAATGTAATTACTTATAATAATGTCACTTGTAAAGGTGCTAGGTTATATCTTGAATTGAGATAAAAACCAAGTTATATTTCAATTCAAAGAGACGATGTGATATTTATTATCTTTGGCAGAAGCCAAAACCACTTCAACGCCTTATATTCTCAGAAGAATTAAATTCAGCTGACTATATAATTAAACTTGAAGGGAACACACAGCGTGTATA
Organism: Coelogynopora nodosa; assembly: GCA_034780555.1. NCBI lineage: Eukaryota > Metazoa > Platyhelminthes > Proseriata > Coelogynoporidae > Coelogynopora > Coelogynopora nodosa. The sequence goes on along the minus strand of JAUZND010005688.1, from coordinate 6,616 downwards.
TATAGTAAGACTATCAGAAAATTGCCATAAAAGTTTAATTAATTGTTAATGGAATTGTTACTGAACTATATTTTTATATGTACAAATTATCAACAACATTGAAATGCTATGTTGGTTAAAAGTGGTTAAAAATAACAGTTGCTTATTCATAATATTCTGTAAACATATAGGAAATTTGATTACAACATCGACATTCATCGTCTATAATAATTTGTCCATATATATTTCCAAAACGATATATTTTGTTTGAAAAATTATACGTCACGAAATTGTTCAAAAAATTTTTCTCGGAGAATAGAATTCTCTCCCATATAATGGTATTTACAATTTTCACTAAATTTATTAAAAGAAAAACCATTTCCCGCAAACTCAGCGAGAGTCACGAATCAATAGGTTTTTATATCACAAAATTGAGAAGAAATATAAGTTTGTCGCAGGATTATAGAAGTGCTCCGGGTTGAATGAGACAGAGTTTTCCTGCTTCCTGTCCCTAGATCCGTCTATTCTTACCGATCTAATTCTGAGTTCAACCTGCTTAATATTGATTGATATTGTTAAAGTATATGTCTACATATCCCTTTGATAATTAGATATCAATGGTTATGTTGGCAGATAGGGGATGTTGATGGTTCACCTGCATACATCGTGTGCGTTATTGTTCGTTCTGTGCTCTTGCCACTTCTTAATATTTGTATATTGGGTACGTTTTTACAGAAAATTATGTTAAAAGCAAAACTTGAGGTTCAGTCATATTATATATTGTATATATCTGTGCATTTAAAAAAAATTGTTGATGTGAAATCTTTTCATTGTCACAGAGGAAATATGCAAATCCACAGAATCCTATATAATAGGATTCTATGGCAAATCGTTAGACAACTATGACTCACTCCACACACGTAATAAACATAAACAGTAGACTTCGATATCGAGAAAAATGTATAAACGTTTCTCACATTAAAAAAAAGTAAACCACTCATGTCATCCGGATATCAATGGATCATTGGAAAACTGATATTAATAGTATGATTAAATCAAAGGGCATTATATTTGCATATCCATTTCCATTATTGATTAAATTATGTAAAATAGAGATTACGCATAAATATAATTCCGATATTTCCTGCATTAAGAAAATAAAATGTCCCCTTTTGTGGTAAAAATAGTCGACCCTTGGTTTGTTTGTATTTATATGATGATAAAGTGGTTATAAACATGTGCAGAGGCGTCAACAAGCATTTCAGTGGGGAGGGTATTTTTAATAAGGGGCAATGTAAATGAATTTTTTGCAATGAGGGCAAAATTCGCTATTTAGCAGAATTATACATTTAGGAACTTTAGGATTGTTTGACTATTAAATAGAGGAAGGGAGATTAGTGCTCTATACAACCCTTGGTATGTTTTTCATTAAAAATAACTATAGGGTGCAGTCACTGCGTTATAGCTCAAAACCGGTAATGCTCTGTCACTCTGCTGTTTGTACTAGCTCTGCGCTAGTGCTGACTTATCAATCAATATAGTATAATATATTAATTTAATTTTTTAAAGTTCCAATAAAAGTTACAAAATCTGTCAAAATATGTAATTGTTTTCATAATCTGTTGAAAAGAATATAACATATATTTTGATACAATGAGGTGACATAATAAAGTGACGGAACAAATATTCTGAAACATATCCAAATATCAATATTATTAAAAAAAATCTATTTCAATTTATTTCCTAATGGAAACAGTATAATTGATTACATTTTCAAAACATATACATTGTAGATTTCACTTCGCAAATATTAAATATAATATTTTTAGTTTCTAATTAATTTCAAGAAAGACAAAGGATTATGTATTACATCGATGTTAGAAGAAAAAGTTGTTTCACTTTTATTTCTTGTAAAAAATATAGTCTTCTTAATGTATCTTACAAACATTTCTTGCAATTTATAATTAACTACACGCATTGCTTAGAAAACAATAAGCACACTATTTTAAGCTCTCATTGTTAGAAACAATTGGCTGAGTTTGATATTGTTTACATTAAAATTTTATTTAATATGAAATGTATCATAATGATGAGAAAGAAATTTATGTTACAAACTTAATATTATTGTGTTAAATTTTTTGAAACACCAAATTCAATTGCTATGCAATATATACCTGAAGCTATCAACTAATAATAAAACATTATTCTATTATTAATTTATGTTTTTTTGAAGTATAAAACGAAAGTCAATTTTTTTAACACGAATTATATTAGAATATATAAAGTATATATGTATTTTAAACGGAAAATACAGCAGTAAGTAAAAATAAAAACGGTAATGTTAATTTAATTTAAGGCTCTCAATATTGAATTTTTATTATTATTAAATATACCATATTAGTTCGGAGCTATTTTTTCGGAGCATCTTTTTCTATTTTAGTTTAATATAATTCCCTGTTAATATTCCTTACATTATATAAGAGTCATGGGGAACTTATTATTGACATCGGGCTATGATAGTTTGTCGGAACGTTTGTGGTTTGTGGACGTCTCCAATGGAATTTAATTGTACGAAGCATAGACTTTTAACGATAATCTATTGACTTTTTTCTAGTGTTTCTATTGAAATCTATGGTATACGAGGTTCCACAATAACTATTTTCGTATTTTAAATATATTTTGACATTTTAAATAATAGCCTAAAAGTCGAGACCTCCAATGTGACACTGTATAACACCATATTAACACTGTGTTACTAAGTGATAATATTGACAGCATTGTATTTTCTTACACGTTTAACAAATTATTATTATATTACAATGAGCTAACTATAAAATTAAAAAATGTATCGAGTAATAATGTTGTGAGTTTTAGTATCCTATAATAAATCTCATTATGTAAGTTAAATTTTATAAACAGAAGAACAGTATTTAGAAGATAGAGTATAGGAGGATAATTTTAATTGAAATATAATTTCAGAAAAGCCCTGATATAACAAAATAGCCTCCGCTAGAGAATGTGCTCGAATGAATGTACTAATACATCACTAAATATAAATATTCGTATATATTTATAGTTAAGCAAGCATAACATTTTTTAAAATTGTTTTTATTCTAACGGTGCAATGCAAGTGGAATAGTGCAGCTTATACAATATAACGTACTTTTACGTGAATAGTATCCACAAACATCAATACGTTTATACTTTGTTTAAAAAAAGAAGATAATTCGTCCAAATAGGGCATCATCCGACCTTAAGTCATCCAACTTTGACATTTAGACTACCTTCTTTTCCATCCATCCATCCATCTATCAATCAACTATGTCTATAAAGTCAAACTGTTTCCATTGCCCTTTTATTCTCCGAAAGCTTATTCAATTTTGGAGGGTTAAAGGGACACATATTATCTAAAGGAGAAGAAAACCAAGGAGAAAATTCCTTCTGAACGCTGTGAAAATCAGAAGAAGCCACTTACAGAAACATGGGGTGTCGCAGAATTGGCTGGAATGCGTCGTTCATCTAAGGTTCATGCGTGCAGGTCATGAAGACATCAGCTGTAACGCTGCTGTTGCTAAGTGACCAGATCATCAGAACGAAATAGTGGACGTCTGACTATATAAAAAGATTTAATCGAACATATTTTATGGCATTTCCTTGTAGAAATGTTTGAGTGCTTGTAAGACATGTGAATCTGTTTTCTCGGGTTTTCTCTTTCTCGATCCCCTCCCCCTCTCCCTGTCCTGCCTGAATGTCTTTAAGAAATGACGAAATGTGTGAAAAGGAGAAATACTGGTGCTGCGATAATCCTACGGCAAATCCACTTAATAAAATTAATCGATTTGGAAAGGGTGTGGAACTTTTGCCTCTTGACAAGATTGTTTTGGCAAGGTTTTCAATTTCCACGTCTTGTTTACGTTAGCGGGTGTCCCACTTTGGCAAACCGATATCGAACACGGAAGTCCGCAGTGAAGACATACAAACTACTTTTTGATTATCTTGAATGTTTTTTTCACTGCTTATTTCTTAAAAAATATGCGTTTTTGTGTGAGCAAAGAAAGATAACGTGATTATTAATTATTACGAAATTACTCATAATTGAACATCACAACAAATTGACACTAAAAATAATTATTATTGTTGTTTGGTAGAATTCCAATTTAGTTTTGAATTCTTTTCGTCACAACTTGTTTGCATTGTGAAAACCAAAATTGGATCAACAAACAATTGTATAATAAGCAAGCTTATCGAACATCAATATGATAGATTAAAACATGTTTCAAAGTAAATATATATCATATAAACTCATTTCAATGGAAAGTAGTCAAATTGACAAAAGCTTTTTAAATATAGAAATTTCTAGGAAATGCTGGATCTTTTATAATAAAAGCTTTAATAATTACCTTCAGTTTCACAATGTTGTAATATGATTATTTACAAATTTCCGATTTCTTATTTAATATAAAATCAAAACGTGAATAAATACTTATTATTTATATATTTTTGCAATCCGAAAACTAAACAACTCATAAAAATAGGTAAACACCAGACAAAAAAGACTCTGCTGCAAACCTGCACAGTAGTTTTTTAAGGTGGGATTCTAATTTGAACCTACCCTCCCCTTCTATTCGTCCCAAACCTTATTTTTCCACTCATCACCCCTTCTTTTATCTCTTTTTCCTCCCCTACCGATTCTTTTCTGTCTTTTTCCTCCCCCTCCCCCTTCTTCAGAGAAAGTTGAAAAATAAAATCTCGTATGATCCCAATTCAATCTTACAAAATGAAATGAAATAAAATCAATTAAATTAAAGAAATCACTGTAACTACACAACTGACAGCAGAGTTCTCCTAACCGGGCCGTCCCCCCCCCCCCCCTCCCCACTTCCTCTGTAGACTGCACCATATCCATGGTGGCTAGCGCCGACACCTCCTGGACCGACGAGTCTACCGACGATGTAACAGTGGAGGAGGTGGCCGAGGCACAGACCATCTTCCAGTCGACGATCAACCTGCTCCAGGAGTACACAGAGCAGGGGGCCGCCACACCCACCGAGTACGTCATCACACAAGGTCTCCACCTGTTCGACTTCGAGTTCGTGCTGCCGGCGAACCTGCCCTCCAGCTTCAACGTCGTGTCGGCCTACGGAGCCCAGGGCGCGGTTACCTACTGTCTGCACGCGGCAGTCGAGAATCTCGCCTTCGGCGTGTGTCACAGCCGGGAGCGCGGGATTGTGGTCATTCGACCGCTCGACCTGATGCCCCATTCGCAGCTGAGGGTGAGTGCGAAAGTTGAGATAATATATAAGTTGACCACTCTATTATATAATATTATTAACAACATAGCAGGAGATGGTAAAATCATCAAAATGTGGAAACTAAAATTATCATTATTTTTTAAAAAAATACCAAATTTAATTTTAGCAGATATCTGTCATATAATCAGAAAACTTCAGTTTCAATCCATTCCAAATCTACTCCTGTTGGTTTAAAATAATAATTTAAAGATGAACCTGTATGTATCAAAATACTTTAATTTTCAAATATTAGTAACGTGTTTATGCAATCACTAGTTTACTAGCATGCTTTAACCTGTAATTTGAATTTATTTAAATAAATATTAAATCAGTATTTTTCTAACTTGCATTTTACATTTATCGAATTTTACTAAACAAATGAATAATATTTTCCACTCTGATCGAGGTAATATAAAATATGCATCCACCGATTAAAATTTTCAAAAGGAGTGAATAAAATAAAACATACTTGCTTATTTTTTATATGGAAAATTACTTTAAAAAATCATGACCCGATAAAAAAAGAAGATCGGAAACTTGTTATGTTAGATAATGTCAATTCTGTCAAATAATGACATATTGACAAATCCCTTCTGTGAGAAAATTATTCTGAGAAACGGAAACGGATTATAGACTGCAATAAGTATATATAGCTTTTAATTATTTTTTCAAGAGATGTCGAATTTCAGAAAGCGAATAGTTTTCAGATGTTGAAAAAGTTATCTAATTGTTATAGTTAGCTGAAAAACTTTTTCTCTAAATAATAGCAAAATAAGAGTATAAATGGCATTTCAGCTTGTCGCAAAAGAGATTCAATAAAATTCTGGAGACTTAAGTAAATTATTCGATTATAAAAATACACTTTGTGAAACAAACTTTGGTGATTAATCGATATTCGTTTTATCGTAAAGTCTTGTTTGTGTATCTTATAGTATTTATCTATATCAACGCATTAATCACATGCAAAGTGGTTCACATTTTAAGCAGACGAAAACACTTAGCAAGAATTAATGCTTAAAAATTTATAATTATGATAAACAATAATTATATTAATATAATGAATAGATGGCTTCCTCTTAGCACCATCTCTGAAGATGGTGTTTAACACCGAAAAGTTAGACTATTTTTTATAATTCGCCAATAAATGTATTAATTCATTTGCAGAAAGTGCTTCTATATTACTTTATATATTAATATAACTATTAACAAACTTGAAAATTATAAAACACGTATTATTAAAGTTATAAGCCTAATAGTGGGGTTCCCACTATTGGGGTTCCCACCATTTCACTTCAAGTTTTTGTGAAAGTTTAGTTTTTGGTACCAGGTCGAAGCTTAGGGTCTAA
>JAUZND010005686.1:0-11092 GCA_034780555.1 Coelogynopora nodosa | reverse complement strand
GATCGGGTAGAGGAACAAATGCACAACCAAAGAGGTCCTTATAACGCCAACACACTACTGCAAGTCCTCAACAATGTTCTCACAAATCTTCAAAATGATACTCATTTATTTTAAAGTCTACTGAAATCATTTCCCGCACGATTGGCCGCTGTGATACATGTGTGTGTAAGTAAACTTGTTTGATTTTGATTTTGTGTATTTTACTTGCGGGTGCATCTATGTGACCCACCCTATAATTAAATATGAAAAATCCAATGGACATAAAGAAAATCACCGTAGAAAATCAATTTTTTTTTATGAAATCGCTTTGTAATTAAACCTACAGTAATGAAAGTATGTAATCATGCGTTCTCATTTACACTCTATAATTTACTATCTTATTTCACCATTTAATAAACTTATGGAATTCTGAAGGTAAAATTTAAGTTGTTTTGGTGAATGGCTCTCTTGTTTTCGTCCACTGACGTATTACATAAGCCATACATGCTGTGAATTTTGACTCAGTGTGATGAAGTGACAATGAATTCCATTATTACATTAACCTTGCTTCAAATATAAATAAAAATATTGCAAAACTACACACATCATGATTGAATGTCATGGTCATTTGGTGAAAATACACTTATAAGACAAATCGGAAAAAATTAAAACAATATAATACGAAACGGATACTGAATGAGACCAACTAAAATTTTTATTTATTTTTTATTAATCAGCAGAACGTTTAAGGATTATTTTCTGTGCAAAACGACATTTCCAAATATAAAAAAGTTTAATTTGATTAAAATTGTACATATTATATAACCAAATAGTATGACAAAACTACATTTGGTACGGCAAAAATGATATAAAATTTTCGTAACATGTAAGAAAATATAACATATATTGTAATTGAACCAAACGATGGACCATCAAAATAAATAGAAAACAGATGCACACTGATTTAATTTTATGATAATTTGGTGACAATTTACTTATATGACCAAACGGAAATAATTAAAACAATAAAGAACGAAACATACACTCTAAGAGACCATCTAAAATTGTAAAAGTTTATTCTATGTTCATAAAAAATATGTTTAACACATTTTTTTTATATAAAAGACATTTTGAAATAGATAAACCATAAACATATATGGTGATATAAAAAATAGACACTAAATACAACCAACTAGACAGTTGATAAACATAACATATATATGTTGAAGTTTCAATAAAATAATAACTGTCCTGTATTCAACAAGGCTATTTTTGAAATTCCTACACACTTACTGATTGTGCATAAGGCAGTGTTGCGACTCTCGATTTAGTAGAAAAAAACAGAACAGAAAAAATAGCACAATTAATAGAATACAATGTAATATATAACATACGTAAATAAAATACGTAATATTGGAATAGAATATTATTGAAATAAAATGTCATTTTTGGAATGTCAATATACAAAATACCAAATTAAAAAATAACATATTGTGTTAAAAAAACAAGGAAGTGCCAACATTGATAAGGTTCTGTTTAATGCACTAGAGCTTACTTCGAAAATATTTATTGCCACAGTCGACTTTTCTACTATTGAACGCAAAATAGTTTTTACTATAAAGGAAAAATTCTTTTAGAAATCGATTACATACTAAATTGAATAGACAATTGGAACTTATTTAGCTCAGATACCGGCGAAACGAAATTCCCAAAGGTTCAATTTTGTACAGATATCAATCAATACAGACAACAACAAGAAACAAACTCAAATAAATCAGTTACAGACGAGGAATCAATACAATCAGAGGAGAAATGATCAATAAAATCGATGGAGGATTGGATAGAGGACGAGGCATAAGACGAAGAATCGACGCTTCTGACTAAAATTTTGGAGAAAATACAAAAAACCTACAGGAGAAATTAACCATGAACGATTTGAAAAACAAAGTACAGGGACAAAATGATGAAATATATTGAACTATTAAATTATATTTAAAATGACAGTACAAAAGAAAGAATTGAAGTAGAGGTTCAAATAATTCAATAAGATACAGCTTTTGTCACATATAACTCAGCTATACGCGAGAGTATTAACTGATTTTGGTATATGTTTGACAACAGAGTGCGTGATACTCTGGAATAAACTATTAACTCACTTAGTGATGTTGGTGATAATGATTTTGACACATTTAATTAGTAAATGCTTTCATATTATTTAACGATCATATTAAAGTAAATTTTCATCTCAAGCAATATACAATGAAGTAATACTGCGTAACTTTCTTATCTATCGCCATTTTCTCCACTCTACTTATTATGTTTTACTTTAATAAAACAAGTTTTTGCATACATAATTTTTTTTATTGATTTGAAATATATATATTTAATTTTAGGTTATATAAATAATATATAATTTTATCCAATAATCATAATAATAATACTATAGAACAAACATATTCCAAATATTATATAAAGAAATGGCACTGCCTCGCACTGAGTTATAATTCACAACATATATGGTTTGTGCAATACGTCAGTGAACGAAAACAAGACCGCTATTCACCAATATAGCTGACCATTTAACTTCAGAATTCCATTTCTATTTAAGTAATTGAATGATGAAAAAAGGTAGTAAATTGTATAATGTAAATGAGGGCGTGTGATTACATACGTTCATTATTGTAGCTATAATTAAACATTGATTTTATCAAATATATTGCTACGTTGGTTTTCTTTATGTTCATTCGATTTTTCGAATTCTTTTACTTTTACCGCAGTGTATTTTTTCAATCGTAGCATTATCAATGAAGATAAATACCTAATTTTGCGGTCCTAGACCATGTTTAAAATGGAATTTGAAATTATTAACTACTATATTAAATCCACCAATTGGGTTAAGTGAATTGGCAAGTGTAGACGAGAGCGCCCGAATATAGACGTGTTTATGGTAAGAGTTGAAAATATCCATAAATTATCTATGAAAACGTCCTATATAAAATTCGAACTCAGCGTTATTGGTTTACTTGGAAACGACCTTGACCTTGTTTAAATAATATAATAAAAATGTGAAGAGGGGTAGGGTTAGGGGAAGTGATGATTCTTGAGCTAGAAGTACACATTCACATACTATTTATACTATAGGTTAAATGAAAATAGATTAATTTGATACCCCCATCATCAAATAATTAGGCTACCAAAAGCGCATAGTGCAGCCATATTTACGGAGATTATTTAGACAAAATTAAGAATGCTGTTGATATCTGCTAATGTTATTATTAATATTAATAATAAGTAATTTTATTGGCAGTAATAATTATAAATTATGTACAATCAAGAACAATAAAACATTGTGTTTGTTTAGCAAATAAAATAAATAAAATTGAGTTAAACATTTAACCTGCAAGCTAAACATTAGAAATATTTGAATTAAGAAAAGGGTCGACAGGTGCTGGAATAGAAGAGAAAAAAAGGTAAAAATATTATTTTATATAAATTGTAAATCATTAATAATAGTATAAACATTATAAATTACAAAATTAACTCACCAATCAATCTAACCTCACATATACATATATAAATGCTTTGAACGAATCGAAATTTTATTTATTTATATATTTACATTAATAAATATTTTTCATATTATAAATAGACTACATCTCTCATTATTGGCATTGGGGCAGATTGATACTAGCACGTCTCACTCCACTTGAAATTAATTATCAGTCAAGCACATCCATCCAACCACTAGGAGCGTATACGCTACTAGTGGTAACAAGATGTAACAAGATGTACAAGATATAACAAGATGTATATTAAACTGATATTCTGAGAGCGTAGATTACAATAGAAGAATTTAAAATAAAATCAGAATCAACTGATTAAAGAATTTTATGCAAGATTGACCAAACTTGCAGGTTATGTGGATTCATAGCATTGGACTACTAGTCTGCAAGATTTGGTCAGTCTTGGATTTATTTAATCAGATTTTTCTGCTTTTAGTTAAATATTTGTTTTATTTTAATAACAATCAAGAACGTCAAGAACGTCTGGATATTCAGGAAATTGAAGTCGATCCGGGTTGATTCCTCCAAGATGACAGATAGTATGTTTATAAAAAAGCAACATGTGAAGTTTTATGATATCACAAAATAAGTATACCAACATTTTATTACTATACGAATGTTTATAGACTTACGGAACTAGATGAGTAGATACATAAGTCGTTAACTGCGCATTAATTTATATTGAATTTAGTGTATTTAGTGTTAAAGTTATTGTTTCTTTATTGATGGTGTTATATTATAACATCATCTATATAAATCGTCCATTTAGAATTCATAAAAATATGGTACAAAACGCTATAAATTGTATCTTGAAAGGGCTTCAAGATGACAAGATTCTTTTGACACCTCTGCAATCACCGATGATTACGGTCAACAGTTGAAAGGACAATGGGTCTTTTAAAACGACGATTTAACAGAATCAATAGATTGCGAGTTGCTTCTGAGAAGAGGGTCAACAAATTATTTCAAAGTTGATATTTTAGAGACAAGATTACACAATTAAACATTATTACCCAAAACAATTACAATTAACAACCCTAAACAATATAAGAATATATTCTAATTATAGTTTTCATAATGATTTCAAAAGATCATATAGTCAAATATTCAAGTTATGATAATAAAATACTACTCAAGAAATCTCTGGCTGTACCTTAAACTAAATGGAAATTGTCGTTCTTAAGTGCTAAAAGTTATGTTTGATCACTCCATTTAATTTTGTGTGATTGAAACGTACTTAAATACGGCTATAATACTCAAGTTTAAGCATTAATCACGACACAAAATTGTTTTCTAAGTTTCGATCACACGACCGCTGGGATCTTGATTTGAAATTAAATGTAACTATTGGAATTAGGATATTATTACGATACTAAATCGTACACATAAAACTAAATTTTGACATCAAATTTTAACGAAAATATACTTTCCTAGCAAAATGAGGTTTTAATTTATTTATGTCACAAGAGTTTCTTTAATAAAGCTATAAATAATTAATAAATAAACCTAAAATTATATAAATATACAAAGTAATCACTAGCAATTGTTTATACTATAAACGAACCACAAAAAATATAATCATGAACAAAATGGGATATAACAACATACACTAATTATATATATTTATTATTTTTAGTAAAAATTGCTCACTTCCTATCAATTTAAGAGTCATTGTAGGAGTATATATATATATATATATACTTTGAATAGGTGAAACATTATTAGAATATATTTTAATAAAACAATATACTCATATCGATATATTACAAAACAAATTACCATAAAGTTAACATAAATAACTGGTTACCACTGACTCGTTATGTCTGCAATTAACACTTTCGCACAGAATAAACATTTTACATAAAGAAATTCAAATAATATTCCAAGAGCCATTTCATGAAAAAATGAAATCCTATTAGATATTAATATTATTTTTTCACTCAATAAAAACACTGAACACTTTCTGCGTGAGAATGATATACTATTTGAATACATTGTATAACAGAAAATATTATAAATGGTTTGACTAAAATCTAGAAATAGAAAAGAGAGTAACAAATAACTTCCCAAAATAGATCAAGATATATAACTTGATCAGATCTTTTAGTTTAAATTTGATATATACTTAATACATAATAAATAAATAATTCATATATATCATTTGAGATTAAGTTAATCATCAAATTATATCCTATTAAATACATGCTAATCTAATCAACTTTTTTTCATTCGACCTAAATTTGCAAGATAAATATTTTATCACATAAATGATTTAAATATTCCATAGCTTGTTCCTTCGTATTTAGTATGTATGTACAGAACATATAAACAAAATTGGTCTTTTGAAAACATGTTTTTGTTCTGACTATATCACAATTTTCGAAAATAACAATATTATCTAAATTGAAGATAACTTGATGTAAAATCTCATACAGGACTTATTTTTCTAAATTTTATAAAATAGGTTGAGATAAAGTCTTCATCAATAAACCTTATTTTAATTTGATAAAAATTGTATCTTCATCAACTTAACTTTGAGTAAACTATGTTAAAAATGAAAAACTATATTTCCAGAAATATGCTATGTGAACTAGCATGGTATTACCAGGAAGCAACTAAAATTTTATTGAAAACAGCGACAAAAAACGCATGGTAGTTCTAGGTATAAATTATGAAAAAGTTAGTTAATACTTAACTATTATTTAACGTACTTAATGCCGATTCAGATAAATTCTAAAATAAAAAATATAAATAATAGTTTTACAATATGTAAATTATCCAAAAGATGTCTGGTACAGAATATTAATTCATAATATATATTTCATATGTGAATCATAAATTAAAATTCTGGAATGAAAAATAAAATTAATTTCATTAACCCTTCGTACGTAGACATATTTTGCAGGGTTTGCTACGTGGATGTGTGGGGGGGGCTAGTTTACCCCCACCCCTCGGGAAAAACAAACTTCCTATCATCTGATTCAGCTTAAATTTGGCAGATAGGTACCTTCCAAAGACTGTCCAGCTATTTTTATTTTCAAAACAATTAATCGATTAGTATAATTGTATGACCTGATTACGTCATACACATTTTTGCATCTGATTCCAGGGGTGGTATTTATAAAGCGGGGAAAAGAAAAGGAAAATATTAGAAAAAGGGAGATAAAAAATTAAGAAAAGGGTCGAGATTTGTTAAATTGCGTAAATCAAGGGGAAACAGCCAGACATGTTTACTTAAGTGATCTGGCGGTCAAGATAATATCTCAGCTTAGGTGTTACGTCAATGCAATGAGGTCTATATAGCTTTGTAGGCCTATAGAGCCAAACACAGAGTAATTAATCTGGCCGCACATCACGGCTTGCGTTAGATTGTGTAACAACTTTTTTATAGGAAAAAATGGAAGGCTTTAACGCTATTCATTTGCTCAGTTTATTAGACCAACATAATTTTAGACACTAAATAGTTTTGAGAGATCATAGTAATCCGCTTGATTACATGAATGATACAATATTTTTGCTTTACTTTCGTATTTCTAGAGACACTTTCTTTGTTTTATTTAATAGCTTAAATTATTCTACTTATAAAAACAAGCTATAAATAAGTAGTATAAATTTTATTTGAAAAAAAATTAAAATAGCTGGTTATTTAAATAAATAATTAAATTTTTCAAGTTACATATATGTATATAATTTACTATTATCTTTTTTTTCTATTAAAATTGCAAGTTTTAGCTCCTAATATCATCGGCAAGTATGAAAACCCAGCGGGGGTATAAAATAGTTAAATAATAACACAATTTTTTTTGGGTATGTAAAAATATTAGAAATTATATTTGTTATATGTTTTAGTTAGATAAAAGTATTTTAGTCACTCAGTAAAAAAAAATAGGATCATACATTATATCGTTCAATCAAAAACTTAATTTATTTGAAAATAAATTGCCATTATAAATATTAATATTAAATTTACTGTAATACATTTTTTGCAAGAAACAGTGAAATATTTGATTGAGATTTATTTATTACATTTTTTATCTATATATTAAAATTTAGACTATTTCCAAATTTGCAATTTTTCACAATATAACTTTTCTAGACAACAGAAACCCTAGGCAAAAAAACACTTGTTTGCTGTCTCTCAAAAGATAATACAACTATTTTAAATTTTGACTGTTATTGACCAAAAACCCAAACATTGAATATATTAAAAATATATCTTAAAGACATTAGACACATGTTATATTCAGGAAATAAATAAGTTATTAAATCTTGAGGTAGAATACTTTTTGCACAAGACGCAATTTGTTTTATGACGTAGGCTAGTATGTGATAACGTGATTATATAGGTATTCTATATTATATAGGAATGTTACGAATCTTTGTGTACGCTATCATTAATTAATTATATAATTTTAGGCCTTTATGGCTTTCTTATTTTATAATGGAAACCATATATTACACTTCAGAGTTTAGAGGATACACTTCTTGCGCAATGATTTTTCATATTTTAAGGATTTGATGAACTCATAGTGTTGTAATCAATGACATTCTCATGATGACAAATTGTAAACTATATATTTTCTATCTGCTAGAGTAATACCTTGAGTGTATGTATATTTGGTGATAGTATATTGTAATGTATTGTATATGTAAAATTATATCAAATTTAAATGTAAGTAAACTAATATTATGGTATATTTTCAAGGTACTCCGCATTTTTATAAAAAAAGTTAATGTATATATTATGTACGTATATAATATGTGTAAATCAAGATATGATAAGTTATCGACAATGATCAGTATAGAAAACGTTAAATAGCATTTACATAAACTCAAGCCGCCATTGTTTTTCAAAAGCAAACATGTTCACTACTTTATCTAAATCAATGTCCTTATTGTGAATATGAAGCAGTACCAGAGCTGACAGTTGGTCACCACCTAAAGTGTTTCGAAACAGAGTTTTTATACGTTTCATCGCACTGTGAGAAGAGTTACTAGAGCACAATAGATTCCTGGGTAAAATATAGGATGGTTTGCTTTGTCCAGGAAATCGATTAATGTCGTTGAAAGGCTGCAAGTGGTTCGCCATTTTTGTTTCCATCGTCGTATGACCTCATTGGAGAATTCTTCTTGGGAAATTTTCAAATCTTTGCCAAAGTGTTGGTAGATTTTATCAACTTCCGCTTCGTTCATGACTTCAATTTATCAGGAATGAGAAGGTGCGATGAAAACCTGGAAGTTGTTCCATCCGTTTATCACACATTTCACTTGTCAGATGATCGATAAATGGTATTTAAGTACAAGGTGCGTTTCCAGTACTCCCTCGGTGTATCGGCCTCAACATTGTTTCTATGTTGTTGTTTTGAAGTTATTCTTGGGGTTGATGGCTCAATGTCGTACTTTTTCGTAATAGAATTTGTCTTTTCAAGTAGACTGCCCCATATAGATTCGTTATTTCTGTCTGCTAGGAGAGCAGAGACACATACTTCCGCTTCCCTAGATGCTGTGACTAAATAAATCTAAATCCGCCTTTTGGAGGGCCACTGATAGACTCTGAGTGTACGAAAATACATGTTGCAAGACAATGGTGGCAAGGATTAAGTCCCACTTGAAGATCGATGCATGGAGTGCTCGAGATTTTTGCTGTCCCAAGATCACCAACATATTTCAGAGCGTCCGCAACGACACAAAAATCTGTGATGAAAACGGCTAGACAGTCGGCCCGGGATGCTCAGCGATTCTGGCAAAATATTTTCAATTTAGTTAGTCTCCCCATTGCACCTTTTATTTCTTCGTGGATTTCGAACCTGAAATCCTAGCACTCGCTTGGCAGAAAATTTGAAAGCAAATGAAACCTCCTCTATTGTCGATATGACATTTCTCATAAGAGAAATACTTGAGGACTGTACAATGCATAAGTTTAAAATGTGCGGGCGACAACGAATGTACAGTGCTTTAGGGATTATTTGGCGTATGGGAGTTTGGACACCACTGAAGTTTTCTCTAGCCATACATCTATGTTAATAAAAAGGGCACTTTTATCCTAAAAAATAATTTTTATATAGTATAAATTTTTGAAGAGAAAGGGCACACTCGCACAAAAGTGTACACACGTGCGTACAATTTTTCAAGTTTCAATTCACGTGGTTGCATTTTAAAATTAGAGGAAACAATTTTTATTGTTAACATCCAAAATATTTACAAAAGTTATAAAAATGCTAAAAAAAGACAATAAGGTATAATCCTGGATAGTTGTCTTGTCTTTTAAACCAATCTTGAATGAATTGAAAATTGGTTTGAAAAAAAAGCATTACATTAACTAATACAGAGTTGTATTGTGTATTTTCTTTATAGCCATATGACGTATTTTAGTAAATAATAAACACATTTTATTAAAGGAACCCGATATATTTCATGAAGTATGCATACCCCTTCACGAGGAGTACAGACTAAAGACTAGTGTCTGAAACTATTTCAATATAGTTTAATACTCTCATATTCCTAAAATCCTCATATTTAATACCCTAAAATCTCTAATATTCTAAAGTTTAAACCACAAAAATAAAAATGTTTATACCATGTTTAATACCACTACTACTGCAACAAAGTTAATGGACAGATGACGATGTTGAGAAGTAACTCTGACACATTTGTTATAATCTAAATGCTTACTGTCTTATTCTATCCTCTAATGTATAATTTTGAAATAATAATAATAAATGCCATTCTATCTCAATAATGACGTGTGTTTTTATAAGTCAAATGAAGGGGATATTTTTTTTTAATTTTGGGATTTTAGGGTATCAATTTCTATTAATATAATTTCAGACACGAGAATAAGTGAGATCGAACTTTAAAATACACGGAGTTGAAAGCAATAATGTGCCTGCATATGTTTTAATAGATTAGAAGTATACTCATAATATGTTTGCAACATACATATAATATACACATATAGTTCACGTATTGTATATATAATATGGTGTCTACGTAATGCTATTCAATACTAGTAGTATTTCTCAAATCTATTTCCAATGGTAACAGTCATAATTCCCATATTCGATATAGTCAAAATTCACATCGAAATCGTGCTGATCGGGGATTGTATGCCTATAATGAGTCGTATTGAAAAAATCAGTAAAAGTACTTTGGATGATAGATTTCAAACCATTAGAGTATCTTTGATAAATTTTTAAGTAGCAAAATCAGACTCAAATACCTTTATTTAGTATCGTAATAAGAAAAATCAATAATTATACTTGAATAATCGATAAATACCATTAGATTAATAGGAAGCCATAGCAACCATAAAACAAATACTCAATTCTATTTCAGGGGTTAGGTGGTTCTGGTTCCGGTGATCTAGAGAGCACTCTTATATTACTGGAGATGTAATAAACAACAATAAATGTGTTAAGTTAATACTGTTAAATGTACAATTAGACGACATGAATTAACGTGTAGGTAAATTGGTGGAGTAGTATAGGAAGAGTGGATTCGACCACACTTATAAATAGATTCATGAGTCATGGCTAAAAATAGACCATACC
>JAUZND010005685.1:0-11094 GCA_034780555.1 Coelogynopora nodosa | reverse complement strand
CTCTCTCTCTCTCACACTCTCTCTCTCTCTCTCTCTCTCTCTCTCTCTCTCTCTCTCTCTCTCTCTCTCTCTCTCTCTCTCATGTAATGGTGTTTTTTGTGGGAAAATAAGACCAAAAAAGTTGTTTCATGGTAATAACTGAAAAATTAAATTATCAATTTATGAAAATTTTTGTGTTCTTATTTTTGGTATCTATTTATTATTATTTATAAGTACAAATTAATACATAATAAATTTAAAAATAGCAATTTCTATCTATGAGATAAATTTTTATCACAAAATATATTATTAGTCGGATGTAATTTCTAGTATTTAAATGTAATTTTAATATTGTGAAAAACAGCCGACTATTGGTGATGTGAATACATCTTTCAAATCAGTAAAATATTAATCCGTGATTTTTACATTCAGACGAGTTTATAAAACGTGACGGGCAAAAATATTTGTTCACATACAAATGCTTAATAGATATTTTTTTATTTTATGTATAGATAATTTTCAGTAACATGGACACTATGGCAAAATAATTATAAAAATCCTTAAAACACGTATATATGTTATTCAATATGTAAGAAACACATGACCTTAAATCGAGACGCTAAAAATATAAAGTACAGTATAGTAGCAAAAAAATACGACTAAATTTGGTATTAAACCTACGATAAATAAAAAAATTGGTTGAATGGTGCATACATTTTAAATGTATACAGCATACTTAATATATATTTAAAAATATACTACATTCTGCATTCAAAATCAAATGAGACCCAAACTATGAAAAACTACGACTGAAATAAATACACTATAACTTATTTATAGTCCCCTGGTTTATCGTCATGGGCATAGTAAAGTATGAAGACTTTTTAAATGACCTAGTTAACATTTTTCTAGCATAAATATCGCTTAATTATATATAAAAACAAAATGTTCTCAAATGAAACCCAAATAAGGAGTATCAAAATGATAATTATAATAACTATTATCAATTTGAAATAAATTTGAGATGATTAAGTTGTAAGTTCAAATAAGGCTCTTTAAATGTATGAAATAGGTTAATTATTCTCACGAAACAGACAGTTAGGGAAAATTTCAAACGCCGTGCTAGATAGAGACACTACCATTATTAACATTACCAAAATTTTATTTCAGACTTTATATATCGTCTGATTCAAGACATCAGAATTTACACATAATAAATCCTTTCATGCAATCCGCTACACAAATGTTATTGCTCCTACACTAATTGCATTGTTCATACACTAAGTGCACTACTCTTACACTAATTGCACTACTTCTACACTAATTGCACTACTTCTACACTAATTACACTGATTCTGCACTAATTGTACTGCTCCTGCACTAATTGCACTACTCTCACACTAATTGCACTACTTCTACACTAATTGCACTACTTCTACACTAATTGCACTGCTTCTACACTAATTGCACTGCTCCTACACTAATTGCACTGATTCTGCACTAATTGCATTGCTCCTAGACTAATTGCACTGCTCCTTCACTAATTGCATTGCTCCTAGACTAATTGCACTGCTCCTTCACTAATTGCACTGCTCCTTCACTAATTGCACTGCTCCTTCACTAATTGCACTGCTTCTACACTAATTGCACTGCTCCTACATTAATTGCACTGCTTCTACACTAATTGCACTTCTCCTGCACTAATTAAACTGCTCCAACACTAATTAACTTGCTCCAAAACTAATTGCACTACTTCTACACTAATTGCACTGCTCCTTCACTAATTGCACTGCTTCTACACTAATTGTATTGCTCCTAGACTAATTGCACTGCTCCTTCACTAATTGCACTGCTTCTACACTAATTGCACTGATCCTACACTAATTGCACTACTTCTACACTAATTGCACTGATCCTACACTAATTGCACTGATCCTAAACTAATTGCACTGATTCTACCCTAATTGCACTACTTCTACACTAATTGCACTTATTCTACACTAATTGCACTGCTTCTACACTAATTGCACTTCTCCTGCACTAATTAAACTGCTCCAACACTAATTAAATTGCTCCAAAACTAATTGCACTTTTTATACACTAATTGCACTGATCATACACTAATGGTACTTCTCTCACACTAATTGACCAAGATTGACTAAAACAAACAGATGACGAACCTGCATCAATGTAATCGAAACCGTTTTTGTTTGAGTACACACTAAAACAGCACACTTCCGGTATCTGGCTCATAACATTATTTTTTAAGCACAAGTAATTGATTACATGGGGTTCTGCATGTGCTTGAGTTCTTTAACTTGCTTTATTTAGTTATTATTATTATTATTAATAATAAAAAAATTATATACAAGCAATAATGGAATGATCGTGCTACATGCCGAACAAAATAGCGTCCGCATTCACGGATATCGCGATTTACGGAACCAAAAATGTAATCCTTATTGTCAAAGACACATCAAACTTTTGAAAACATTTTGTTCATTTTAAATATGATTTATCTCTATAATTTTATTTAATCCATGTATGTATGTTAGATAGAATTGTTAACTGTACACATATATTCATCATATAGCCAGAAAGACGTAACATCTCTAATTAGTCGCAGTTCGCCTTCACTTTTTATCAGTAATAAACTTCCCAATTAAAATCTTTGCCTGATTATAGGAAAGCGCTTGTGTTGTGCGTTGAGGTGTGGTGACCCAATATGCCGTTCGTAAAAATACGAAACATTCAAAAGTAAATAGATTGGACATCTATTTTATAATGTTTATAGGGCAATGAGACAGTAATAACACATTATTAGTTGAAACCAGCAATAATAACTATTGTCATATCAGCCATCGATTTCTATTGTGTTGCATTTTGGGAGAGGTTAAAGATTTTATATTTGGTTACGCAGTAGGATTGTAACATCTACTAGTGTTATTTACGTTAGGATTTTAGGATTTTATCAGGGTCAAACTTTTGAATTTAAATATTTTATCGTGTCATCCGCATGGAAGCGGGGGTGGGCCTTCTACATATCCTCCTTGGGAAGAGGAGGAGGAGGCTCTGGAGCATTGGCTTCAGAAGTATCCGGCGCACCTTGGCCTGCAGTTGCGAGTGTTCGGGATGGGGAGGCCTCCCTTGTCCGTATTGGCGGAGGACCCCATGGCGGTGGCCTCGTATCTGAGGAGACATTGGCTTCTCTGATGGCGATAGCGCCTGTACATCACATTACATCACATCGATAGCATCAAAATCGAATTCATTCATATCTATGCTGCTGTAATTCTGGTTGAAATCACTCCATTGTATCATTGTATGACGACAATGCACTATATTAGAAAAATCAATAAGCGCACTTTAGTGATCGATTACTGGCAATACACCTTCCATCAATTTCTAATAATTAAAATCTCTGACGCTCCCCATACTTACCTTAGTATGAATTCATTTTAAATTCAAACTGATTAGCCAATCCGTATTAGCAAAAAACTATAAATTTACATGAATAATCGATTATTACCAATACGATACCTCTAATCAATATCAATCTCAGTAAGTTGAAGACAACATTGATGATGCTGAAATAACTTTATTGGAAATCCATGGTAACCATTAAACGATACTTGGTTCGTGAGAAACCTTAATAACATTTATTGCCAACATTATGAAAAACTTTTATAGGGGGGTGAACGGTCCCGAAATGTTAAACCTATCAGATTAGGGCATGTTGTGGACTCAGTATCTGTTCCTATTTGTGGAAATTGCATTATATATATTTATTAATAGAGTATAATGATTACTTAACTTGATAACATTTTCAAAGCTGCTCTCGTTTTGAAGCATTCAGCCAAAATATCTCGTGAGGCTAGCGCAGAGTTCTGGATAATGCTATCCCTGGTTTCGTAAGGTAATTACTGTTTTTGGAGTAATGTATTAGTTGCGTAATGTTGCGAAATTGGTTTTAGATGTCGCAGAGGTTAATTCGGTGCTCATATGTATATAATAATCACCTTGAAGTTCTCACCAGAAGACCATTTCATGATTGTCTGAAAGCTATCAATAGTATTAGTGATGGCTTCCAAAGAATTACAAATGTTTGTAAATGATAATTCGGTTCTGCTTAGGGATGGCTCCAGAAGTCATTGAAAATGATTTGGTTCTTATATATATATGTCATCGATTTCTAGAAGTTTCCCGAATTAAATCTCATGAAGATCTGAAAGTTCTTAAAAAATAATTGGGTTAATTGGCAGATGTTTAAAATACTGCAGTATAGGATGGGAAGCTATTTATTTTTGCAAATTGATTCAGCATATTTAACTACACTTGCTAAGTTGTCACAAAATTAAATAGATGGTGTATCCAGACGATGTGCGACCAATTTAATGCCTCAAATCTTATCGGAATTTTCGGCATTTATATTTGTAGCAAATTTATCAAGTCTTGTTAAAACTACTGTTACAGAATATTACAGATATAAACGAACTAATTGAATATAAATAGTAAATGTAATTGGTTAAAGTTAATTATCAGTTTTTGGTTGTTACTTTTGTTCCAAGAATATATTTACCAAAAAATAGTGTATTTGGACGTTTTATAATGTCATTGACGTAAAAACACGTGACAATTTTTTTGAAAAACTTTCCAATTTTGTCTGCTTTCTACTGTTTTCGCAAACAATGACAGCCCAACTTATATATTTTTTATTTTTCTAGAAATATTTCCGAATAATTAAAATTGTACTTAACAGAGTTTTACATAACTATAATTGGACAGATTTCCAATATTTGATGTCCAGAATAGTTGAATAAAATATAATAACAAATCTATTCCTATATGTACCAGCTTACAGTTCGTAAAACGTAATCGTATTAAATGCCGAGTATATCTACCTTGGTCCTCTATATTATATCTTCAGAGGAAACTGTTTTTGACTCCATTGAGCAGCATAAATTGAATTGAGCAGCCTCCAGTTGAAAAACTGTCCGACAATTGCTGTTCCTCTTGAGCTGGTTGAACTGAGGGGAGGAGATACACACTTATACAGAGCGGGCTGTCTCTGGGAAAACTTTACGGAAACTTCGCAGACTCCGCGCAAACGAATGAGTTATTCCGCGTCCTCTCTAACCCTTTACTATGTGTACTGTGTATTAGCGGCGAAGATATACTCAGGGTTTGGTTTACATAAAACACTTTATTAGATGGCAAATTCTAGGATTTACTGTATTATATTATGTGTCTAACGAAGTATACACAATATATATATAGAGGAAATTGCAAAGGAGAGGCATATATATACATACGTGGAGGACGGTAATACGGAGTGAGAATTAACGAAATAGTAAATTAGAATACGTGTTACATTAGATAGGAACTTTCTATTCCTAACCACGATAATACAATGGAAAACGTATGTATTATTATTATTTGAAATATGATAAATATATTAAGTATATTTGGACAAGGCAACAATGTATACCAACAATTAGCAAAACTTTCATAAAAACTATAGAGTATATTGTATGTTATATTTTGTTTTAGTACATATTTACTTATATGTTAAATTGCACACTTAGAAAATAATATATTTTTAATATACATATTGCTAATTGTTGTTTATAATCTTTTGTATTGATTATATTAATAACATTATTTGAAGTACTATTAACCATACATGATGTACTATTAACCATACATGATGTACTATTAGCCATACATGATGTACTATTAACCATAACAGATGTACTATTAACCATACCGAATGTACTATTAACCATACCGGGTGTACTATTAACAATACCTGATGTACTATAACCATACCGAATGTACTATTAACCATACCGGATGTACTATTAACAATACCTGATGTACTATAAACCATACATGATGTACTATTAACCATGTCTGCTTTGAACTATTACATGATCTATTATTGGAATATAAAAATAAATATAATAACATATAATCAAGAATTATGACAACTTTAGTTTTAAAATTGATCATGATGTCTTTTTGTATTTGAATCATGTGTAATTTAATAACCTTACATCCCGTAAACATGTTTTTAATTGACAGAAAATATTTTTATAGTCAAAGAGGTGTCTGTATATTATAGTAAGTAAATGAACCATTTAAAGATGCAGATAGTCGTTATATGCAAGTGATTTACATCATAAAAATTGCCATGATAGCACATTTTTTTCTAACAGTTGGAAAATTAATTTATTATATTTGTTAGATTTGCTTGAAAGATTTTCGTTTCAACACACTTAAAACAGCTATTTTAGTCCGTTTTTTCGAATTTCGAATATTACATAATCTGTGAAGTCACTTTAATCAATGATGTCATCATCAGATAGCTCTTATCCGATTTTTTTATAATAAATTGAATATACGATAGGGCAACAATGAATAGATTCAATCATTGTAGGGGAGTTAAATTGAAGAGGACACCCACTAACGTTTCTTATGTCGCATTGATTTGAAAATTGTAGGAGCAATTTGATTTCATGATTTCATTGGTCTAAAATTTCGAATGAGTCTTGGAAATAAACAATTTCTATTTCAGCTTTGTGAAATTATTTTTAAAAGTATTTTTATATTTACGCGTAAATACTCCTTAAATTATTTTTAATCGCTTTTTTGAAATGTCATGTATGATTTAACTAATTCAACTATTAAAGTATAAATTTAAAATAATTATATTAGTTAGATGAAACACCTTTCCTAGTCCAACCATAGTTCTTTAATTACCTCTAGGACAAAAACAGGGTGGTGGTATTTTGAAACTCCTAGAAAATCAAAGGGTAATGGTTTCATGAAACCTCTAGGACATCAAAGGGTATCGTGGTTTCTTGAAACCGTTAATCTTGAAACCGTTAAGACAACAAAGGGGGGTGGTTTCTTGAAACCTCTAGGACATCAAATGGTAATGGTTTCATGAAACCTCTAGGACATCAAAGGGTATAATGGTTTCTTGAAACCGTTAAGACAACAAAGGGTAATGGTTTCATGAAACCTCTAGGACATCAAAGGGTATAGTGGTTTTTTGAAACCGTTGGGACAACAAAGGGTGGTGGTTTCTTGAAACTTTTAGGACATCAAAGGGTATGGTGGTTTCTTGAAACCGTTAAGACAATAAAGGGTGGTGGTTTCTTGAAACCTCTAGGACATCAAATGGTATAGTGGTTTCTTGAAACCGTTAAGACAACAAAGGGTATAGTGGTTTCTTAAAACCCTTAAGATAACGAAGGGTGGTGGTTTCATGAAACCTCTGGGACATAAAAGGGTATAGTGGTTTCTTGAAACCGTTAAGACAACAAAGGGTGGTGGTTTCTTGAAAGCTCTAGGACAAAAATGGGTATTGTTTTTGTAAAACCCTCTCCAGAACAACAAAGGGTAGTGGGTGCTTGAAACCTCTCAGTTTTTCTATGGAGCCACCAGTTGTGGAAATAGCCTGTCTCCAATTTTAAAGGGGCGTATAACCATAATATTTACTACCGTAATAAAAATCTGTATATAACAAGAATAAAAATAATGAAATATGTATATATGATATGTATATATGTAAATAACTGAATGAATGAAACAGTGCCTACAAATAAGGGCGCGACTGTAGCTGAAAATAAGCCCATATTTCAATTTCCTAACCTATATGATTAAAGGTTTAAATGTAAACATTTAAAATTTCACAATTTAATCTCTGACAATATTTATTAGCCGAACGTATATAGTATACCATGATCGTGGTATCCCTGCCAAAGCTAATATAATGTCACTACAGTATAGTGTCTGCTATTCGATCTCCTATATATATGCAATATTCTGTTTTGTTTGGCGCCAAAGAGATAAATACTGAGCCGCCTTCAGCGCTAGTTTCAGGCCCGACGTCTGTATTAACTAACTACATGGAGTGTTATTAAGCCTGCCTACACATATATATATATATATACCTATTAATATAATACATGACCATCCCATGGCTGGCGGAATGCATCCACAGCTGTCTGCTGATGCATCATACGACACACAGGCTGCTCCACCATTCATCGTTACAATCGCAAAACGGGTATAGTGCTTCTCTCTGTAATGTGTATATATATATAGTCGGTTGAGGGTGTAGTTAACGCCGTTCCGTCGCCGGATTTATTTCTTCATAAATATGACAAATGTAAACTATACTGTGTATAAACTTAGTTTTGTGGGCATATTGTTGATCAGAAAATATTGTTGTAGAAAGCGATCTACTTTAAGCATACATCTAGGGCTATATAGGCTATGTAGAGTCTGTTCAAGTTATGTAAACTGTTTAATCTTCAGTTTAAACGATTACTTCATACTAAGTGGATATTATACGAGTATAATATAGGAAGCTTTGTGGAAGGTTAATTCATATAAAGTCATATATGTAACATAGTAAAATACCACTCTATAATTTTGCTGATATTGTACAAGTATAAAACGTGTGCAGGAATAAAATAACCATGCATATCCATATTCAGCATACAAAAACACCCAAAGGTTTTTACACAAGTGGGTATTTACACATTTTTAACTGGGCCCATGAAAAGCTGGGGTCATAGATCTAAACATAGGTCTAAACCTTTCTAAATTAATATTTTTGAAAGAAAAGTAAATAATGAATGATGTCATGAAGGATGAACCTAATACGATCTCTATAAAGATATTACGACGCATGTAAATCTTCCCGTCGTAACGGTCCCATTACTGAACTCAAATAATTTGTTACATAGTCTAAAACGTTTTAGTCAACTGTCTGAAACCAATGAAAGGATCTATCTTGCATTTTGTATTCATATGTATTCACATATTATATACTGATGAGGAATAACTAAGCTTTGAATGAACAATAATATAGTTGATTTAATTTTTATTGATTAATTTAGAATTTAAATCTTAAAAGTTTACTCCATTTACTCGTGCTGTTCATTTGAGGTAATTTCTGTTTTGTTCTGAAAAAATCGTAAAAAAATACAATAACAATTCTTTTAGATTGCAGTTCTAAATTTCATTCTCTTTTCTCTGCTTATGTAGCGGAAGTTTTTTCTGTTTATATATACAATATATATTACGATTCTATAGAATTTGATGATAGCTTCCTAATGGAGGTTGTCGATGACCGCGAACTTTTCACAAGCTTTTAATATGGTGATTTAATGTGTTATATGGGAGATAGAAAACCCCTCAACATTCGGTAATCAACTAAGCAAACTTACGTATACGCACCACCCTAGCTCAATGTACATACGTATATAGAGGAAACTCGGTGGTGGGTCTCAAGACATAAATTGCAGCACAGTTCTCCCTACATACCTATACACAGATAGGCTCTACTACCACCGTTATAGTACCTATTATAATATGGTCCCGTTTTATGTGTATATAAGTTAGCAAGTGACTTAATAGTGAGGTAATTGCAGCACATCACATTAACCTTACATATTTATAGTTTGGTATAGGATGGAATCGCGGTACAAAAGTGAATTAGGCTGGTTTTCCCGAACTATGTCTTGAAGAGTGAATGTGTGAATCTGTAATATATGTAGTTAATAATGTGAAACCATGTGAGAATTGCACAAAACATCTAAAGAGAAGTACACCGTTTTAATAGGTAAGCCGATGACAAAATCATACTTTGAAATGGTACGCCAGCTACATGTTTGGCTAGAGGGAATTGAGACACCTTTTTATACATGAAAGAAAGATTGATGTAAAAAAAGAGTACAATGTACAACATAAGTTAGTTACTGTATAACCTATTTCATATAGTCAATGGCATAGCCATCAAGTTTCGAGTGCTCCGGTTAACAAAAGGGTTAAATGTTTAAGTACATTACTACTAAAGCCCACTAAACATTCTCTGGGCGCAAAGTGGTCCGGTTAATAACCCCTGATAATTGATATTCATGTCCATGAATAACAAATATGGACAGGTAGACAAGACATCTGTGTTAATTTCGCCTACCATGTGACATGTATTATCAACGTTCATCATTTAAGAAAACATATTTTGAATAATATATATAACGCTTATTATTATCTTATATTATTTTAAGGTATCATTTAAATATTAGCGAATTTAATGATAAATTATAAACGTTTAACATTTCAGAGTTCAATGGAGACCCCATGGAAGTCTATGTTACCATAAAGTTATTTTTAGAACTATATTTCTTTAAACATATAAAATGTATAAATAAATTTAAAACACTTCTTTATCAAAAATGGTCATTATTATTGTTAATATATTTGTTTATATGAAATAAGTATGCATCCTTGTTGGTTTATTTTTTAAAAATATTTTGTTACGTATTTGTCGATTTAATCGATATTATAATTCGATATATTTCTATATGTCTATTTAAATATTCATCTTCTCCCACCAGTTTTGAGCATGGTTATTGTTTGGTATTATCGCTCAAATTCAATCGTGATGGAAATTCCACCATGCGTTTGAGGATGGTTTGTTCCTTCTAATGAGGATCCGAGGAAAGAAGGAATTTTAATATTGATAGTTGTCCTTGTAAGTGGAATGCGAAATCTTCAACCGTATCGTCTAATTCTTGAGTTTACTTTGTTGATTGCGTGTATTTGTCCGCTGGGATTGCTATTGTATTATTAGAAATGTAAGGACATTACATTTGATACGCTACTCGTTCGTATTATTAGTCGCCAGTCTACTTTCGACGGTTTCTACATTTTCAAAGGGGTTATAGCTAATGATGGAGAATAGATCGCAAACGGGTTTTGCAGCAGGCAACTATATTAAAAGTTGTGCAACTGGATATAATATAGGTTATGTTTCACAAATACATTGACAATTAGCCGTTGCCGTGTTAAACCCTCTTTATATATAGAATACAAATACGATCTTCCCCATAATTCTGGAAAAATAACACTATATTTAGTGTGTGCGCAATCTTGGTGAAGCAATAAAAACATAAATGTTGTTTTCTATCGATCTTCAATCTAGATATCTTATCCCTACTGCTGCTGACTTGTTTAGCGCACACCCAATTCCCTACTGCTGCTGACTCGTTGAGCGCACACCCAAGTCCCTACTGCTGCTGACTCGTTGAGCGCACA
>JAUZND010005684.1:0-11094 GCA_034780555.1 Coelogynopora nodosa | reverse complement strand
AGGGGGGGGGGGTTATAATGGCCAAAGGTCAAGTGGTGGGGTCGAATTCACCCTTCCTGAACTACTAATATTAATTACATCTTTTGGATAAAAAGGTTTGGACTATTTGTCAGTATTTTTTTAAGCATTTCAATGATGATAATAAGGATTTTTTTAAATAAAAGACAGCTTCTGTCCAGTGATGCAAATTATATATAATAAGATAACTTGAAAAAGGGTTACGGAGAAATATATGAATAGTGTGTAATTTTAAAATATATGAATTAACCTTTATAACTTTGTTTTTTATATTTAGAAATATATTTTATGTTGATGTGATGATATATATGTTTCCCAATTTTCATATTCAATCATTCATGCAATATATTCAAATACATTATGTTATATTTAGAATCGATAATTTTCAGTTATAGTCGCATCCTTACTTGATGTTTGTTTATAACATGATTTATATGTCTACTATTATTTTTTTGTATTTAGCAGTATTTATTAAAGTATTTTACAGATTTTTAAACTATTTTAGAAGACATTTTGAAGATTGCGCTTCTTAGATTAGTGTTATTATTAATATTATTATTAGTTACATAACTTGTTATACAATAGATAGCTATGTTAGCTATTAATACATCTCAATATAATTGTACACAAATTGTGGTACAATTATATATAATAATTATGCTATGGATATTTATCTGTAGTTTATAATTATATGTATGGTATAATGTACGTATATAATTGTCATTATAAATAATTCCATTGGTTTAGCAATAATAGTAAATATATTGTATTACTAATATAATTAAAACAGTTTTTGTTCGATTTTTCATTTGATTCCAATAATTTGGAAAGATTATCTTAATAAACTATTTGATATGCAACTTGTTTTTCTAAGTCTTTGTAGTGGCAATTGGGAGTAGTCGACTAACCTCAAACCTATTATTATCAGGAACATATATTTTTAACATGTTTATTAAAATAAATAAGCTTAATATTGTAAAGTTATAAAATATCTATTAATATATTTATATTATTTGAATGACTAATTTGCTAATATTTCTAATATTTACCACATTTGATATTTTTAATTGTTAGTCTGTATCTTTATGCAATTCATGTTGTTATACATTGTTTATGTTTTACTTTGTATTACTTGTTTGTGTAGCAAGCGTTATGGAACAATGAATATAATTATGTGGCAAAAGCTACATGGGCATTTCAAATTAATTTTTGTAATAAAAGAGATGACTTATGCCTAGTTATACCACCAGTTTGAAATATTTTCGTTTTTCCAAATAACTATGGATCATTTAAACTTAGTTTATACATATATATATACATATTATAAATATATATATATATGTGAAATTTGGTTACATTGGAAGCGACCTTGATTTACGACAGTTACAATAATATCAACACAAATTTATTCAGATTATTCAGATTTATCTAAAAAAAACTACCACATTTTTCGACGTTATGGAACGTCTAGTTAAGAAAACTATTATTACTGAAATTAGATCAGTACCTCCGAAACATACTTTTACTGAACATTGTTAAAGTACACATTATTCCGCACCTTACAAGATTGCGTGTCATGATTTTAATTACTATAAGCCTAGTTATATGTTCTAACCTTTATTCATCATTGCTTGACAGTGATAATTACCAATAACTTGTTGATTACGTTTGCTAATCTGTTTCACCATACTTCATAGAAATTCAAAACAACAAGCGCAATGTTGACACTTCAGCAGCCGATCTCTGAGTCGAGTGGTCCAGAGAATGAGTTGACATCAGCGAGTCTGCAGGATGCTAGCTCGGAAAGCGAGGGTTCCACAACCACCTCGACATCTCTGTCAACACCCCCCGACATATTCAACTATGACAGCGCCAGTGACACTGCCAATCCGGTTGAGGAGACAAATCCGCCCCCCATTGGTGGGGTGACTGCAGTTGGCATTGCAGATGGCGGCGACGATGGGGAGTTTGTGGAGGGGCCGGATCGAGTGTTGCTCTCACTTAGGGATAATCTGCGTCAGTTCGTTGCTAGGCAATTGGATATTGGGAGTCTCCTGTCGAACATGCATTGGAAAAAGCACAAAATGGTTAGTGAGAAATTGAAGGCAATAGTGCTCTTTCATGAAGCATTCATTGTGGCTGCTGAATGTTGGTGCATGTTGTAAATTATTTTTATAAATGGTGTGTTAATGGATTTGAAAACCTAATTGATATCGTTAATTGAATAATATATAGTCGGTTAATTATGTATATTTAAAGGTATCATTTTCTTTTGATTTAGATGACTATTTATAATATTTGTATTTGAGAAGTATCAAGTACTGTCGTATTATTAAATAATTGCCACATTTTTTTATCATAAAATGTATTGTTTTATTTATACTGACGTATATTTAAATGTTGTAAAATGAAGCGATGTAAAAGTACTTACTTTATAATTTCAATGTTAGACTTAATGAATTTGGTTATACTCATTATAATGTAAAAAATTACTTAACGGTATGTATCCTTGAATATTTAGTTAAAGCATAACTTTTTATTGAAACACTCCTGATAATGTTCTATGAGATTAGGTATGTAAATTAACATAAATTTGTATCGGCATTTGAGACTAAACTGTAGCCGTGGGCCATTTAAAACTGTTACATTATTAATTAGGCTTAGTCCATATTATTGTTCACAGCTGTAGTCATTATTTCTCATTCTCAGGACACTTCAACAGCATCTGATGATGACGAATTATCCAGCCAATCGAGCCTTATTGGAAATGTTTCCGCACGGCATTACATAACCTCACTGATGAATAACAATGTTTCAGGTTTAGAACTCTGTAAAGATTTAAAGTATAAGGTTGATACAGTCAAAAAAAATGTTAATTGTTCGTTTTATTCGTCTACAGAGTCGAAATCTGGAGAAGATTGTTATAATAACATTAAACATAAAAAAGATAATGTTGTCAAGGTAGCAAATCTCGGAGATCATATTTTCCAGACCGATTTATGCAATGACAGCTTTTCTAAAGAGTCATGTGCCGCGAATAAAACGGTTCAAACCTCTGTTACTAACGAATTATCAGAACGTGAACGTGTTGTTAGTCACAGGTCTATTGGAAGCAGTGCTTCTAACAGAACTTCCAGTGGGACTGTTAATTCTAAGATTGAAGGGTCATTTATGAATAGCAGCACTATTGACGATACTGTTCGGGACAATATTGCCACAAGAGTGTTACCTGCTGTTATATATAATAATCCCGCAAGGGACTGCATCCTTCGCCAACTAGACTCTGCTTCCAGCTGTCGTATTGTTGTTAATGACATGAAGCCACCACAGTTGTCGTCGCCTGTGGAGGCAGAAGACCAGAGCATTCGAGGGGACTCAGCTGACAGTGTGTTGAGAAATGTGGAACACTTGTTCACAATGTTTGTGCCCCCTGATGGTGGTCTGAGTGTGAGGGACACGTCTAGTACAGCTTCGTCCTCCTCCTCCACACCCGTGGTTATAACCGCGGCGCTTGACGGTACGACCACCTTGGCGAGTGTATCTGACGAGCAGGTACAGATGGCTTCAGTAATACACGAAACTCGATCTACCGCTTCATCGCCTGAAGATCGGATCGAGCCATTTGTCAGTGAAAGTAGGTTTTATAGTTTATTCGCTTGCTTGTTATTCAATAGAAGTAATTCATTTATTAGTATCGCAAATAAACAGAACTGAACCAATTTTGTTTGATAGCAACTAGTACCCGTTTGTTGAGGTTATTCACAAACGTTTCCAGTGCTGTTAACGGTTCAAACAGTTTGCATAAAATTATACCATATTGTTATATTTTTTAAATTGTAGTTAAGTCCATTTACGTTATTGTTCAATATTCGATAATTGAGCTAGAAATACTCTCGAAACTATTGTGTTTAAGGCACAATATTTATTTTAAAAATATAATATTATGTTCATTTATTTATGGTGACAATGTTCAATAATATTTCACAAAAAATTGTTTTAGTAACTTGTATTTATTAAAAAAAGTTATAAACGGAATTGTGGTCTTAATAAATTATTAACTTTTCGGATAATTAATGTTCTATCATTAACCATTTCTAAATTAAAGTAGTTGACGGTTCTTGTTATTTTGATAATTTAAAAGTTGAATGTTATTTTCAAATGTTTCACGTTATTTCAATGTATGAAAATGTCACTGTTATTTCACTTTTTAAATTGATATAAATTTAATCTATTTTAGTATTTACACATTTTATTCAATAATGTTATTGTTTGCTATTCAATTTTTCCAAAATGTATAATAATCAAACTTTATTAATATTCTGTGCAAATGGAAACAATATTGTAGATGTAAAGAAAACAATTCCAATAAAAACAATTCAACCATTCTACGCTTTTTCTGGCCTTTCTGCTCAAAATAAGAAGAAGAAACGAATGAAACGTGTCAGGTAGGTGCTATTAAGGAATATATTCTGATAGGCTGAAGATGGTGGCGATATTTCAATTATATAAATTATACATACTAATAACACTGTGATGTATTTTGAAAATGCTAGAAAACATTCGGCCAATAATTATAAGTAATTAACTTGGAAATATAATTCACTGATTTGTATATTTCATATATAAAATACTTAATTTCAATTTTTTTTTATTTAATAACTTTTAAAACAGCACAATTTCTTTAATTAACTTATTTTTAATTATTTAATTAGCTGTACTTGTTTTTTGCGCAATCAACATTATATGTTATGCAATAGTCTGTTTCTAGTATTTGTTGTTTTGATTCTTCCTTAATGATATGCTTGAGAGATGCAGATGGTCTATCTCATGAATATACATAGTTTAAACGAACATTGAATTAACACACGATGCGAATTGACACACGATGAGTATAAGAGAACTCCCGTATTCCCGCCCCTAACAGCACCCCTAAAGACCAGCACTCGGTGTGCCTGAGCGCCTGTAAGTACGACCTGGTCCACCGTGTCTGTCGGTGGTACGGCCTGCCGCGTGTGACCGATGAGGCCGACTTCACGATCTACTGGACGGACCAGTCGGTCTGTCTCGAGCGGGTGGCCGGGCTCAAGGCGTTTCAGGTGCGTGCCTGGCGTGGTGGGACCTGGGTCAAGTTGTACTCGTCCCATATCTCCCTCTATCATCATATCTACCATTGTGTTTGATGGATTACCCGTATTAATATCCGCGCTGTCTTACTAAATGTCAGTCGTCATAGGTAACCATTCTTTTTATCTCCTTTCAATACTAAATCCGCTATTTGCTCTGCCAAGTTTTAGCATTTCAATGATTCACATTTGGTCATAATCTTGTTGTATGTTTGGTTTTCAACGAATTTAGTCATAGTCAACAAAATGTCAAATCTATCAAGGTAAATAATTTCTATTGTAATTATTAGATACTATCATAAACTTATCAAGCGTTTAAACGCAATGTTATTTATAGGACACATAATAACAATAATTATAATAATAGGCTTTATTATATCATAAACAAATGCAATATTTTACAAAAACAACATGAATAAAGGATACGTTCTGTTATAAAATGATAGGTTGCAAAATGTTCATAATATCATATATGACAAAAGTCTTTTCCAGTCTCTACAGATCAATATGTACAGTATGTATGTCGCATTCTTTGCATGGTATCACGCTACTTGTTCCCCAATAGAACTTGTCTGCTGTAATTGTGGTTGTTGTTGTCTCATGTTGCGTTGCGCTCATTATTTACAGTTGTTGGGCGATGACGGTCTATTAGAGATATTAGTTTGGAACATTTTTCGTTCTGCCTTTTCCACAAGTGTTTCAAAATGCAGACTCTCGTTATGCAGTAGCGGGACTTTATACTTCTTCTTGTGAATTGAATCAGCCTTATTTGTCATCTCTGGAGGGAAAGCCCAACCAGCTTTGGCTTGCGTGTAAGAGTTTTGCAACTACTAAGTCAGAAAATGCTTTTTCTTATTATATATTATGACAGGGATTTATCTATGTTTATTTCTTAGATTTTTTGTGCAACCAACGTTCGACGTATCGTTTTATGAAGTCAGCGTAGCTAAGTGTTTCTAAGTATTTTAAATAGTTGAAATCAAATCTATTAAGCAAATACTCGTCTTAGACCTAACATGATCTATGACTTAATTAAATATATATTTAAAATGTTGCATGCCTGAATCAATGGCGTGCATTTTAAATGAACCTTTCAAATCAGTTTAATCATTTCCCTGGAACGTATATATTTGTGAACCCACAAACGATACTAAAATATGTTTCTCTTGCAATTAAAATTAGTTTTTATTAGGTAACCCATTCCAAAATAAACTTAGGCTTACTACTCCTAAATGTACAAGTTATGCCGATTCTAAAATTAAATCAACATCTAATACTCGGGTCGTAGTGGGAACTAATTATTCAGTGCATTTATCAGACGAGTTTCTGAGTTCACGCCTAATAAAGCGAGATACATAAGCCGCTAAGGAAAAGATTAAAGTTAAACAAACTATTATCTATGTCAATAGTGAATTTATTATGGATAATATAATTACTCTGACTCGAGTTCTGGAATATAAATATTACATGTGTACCGTCCTATCAGTATAAGAAACCTATACATATTTTAATTCTAGTAATACATCTATATTTTATACTTATTCTATTCTATTCTGTCAATATATTAATAAATTAAGATCCCAAACAACATGTGTAAGAAGCGATGCAGGATTAATGTCGACAATTTGCTTGAGTTGATCGCTAACGACCTTGACCTCGTTGAAAGACAATAATTATTAATAACAAAAAATCAATATTCTATAATATAAAAGTATTTATGGAAAGATATTTTATTATAAAATATTAGAGGGAAAATATGTAACGAGGCCACTTTTGTTTTGTTTTATTATAAGTAATAATCATATTTCAATGCCTTTTTAGCGAATCAATCACTTCCCCTACATGAACGAAATATGTAACAAAGGTCATCTAGCCAAGAACCTGTCTCGAATGATTGCCTTGTATCCTGACGACTACAACTTCTTCCCAAAGACTTGGTGTCTACCTGTTGAGTAAGTGATCCACTTATTGTACTCTTATTATTTGGGATCGATTGTTTTTTCTGAATATTCCAGTGCAGTGGTCATATCAAATTTGAATTGCCTCTTAATGCTGGTTTCGACTTCTCCGCACTATAATATACTTTTCAACGTAAAACATTATATTTACTCGTATTTGACAATTTAGATTAGTTAATTACTTATTTTATATTGCTCTAGTAAGTAGTATAATAATATTCGATTCGAGCACACTTATAAATAGATCATGACCCAAGACTATAAATAGATCATGACCCCCCACCCTATAACATGTAAATCACGACACCCCCTATGCAATGTAAAAAAACAAATACTCGATTCTGATTGGTCCGGTCAATTTGTAAGTATGAAAATCGACTCAGTGACCTTGAATTAGTCGGAAACGACCCTTATTTTGTTTCAATCGGTCAATAGATTAAATGTAACGACTACTGCTAGGAGGAGGAGGAGGAGAAAATGAGCGAGGAAGAATTCATTAGGAGGATGAAATTTTAACACGATGCAGGTTGACATAATGTTCCAACGTTGTCATCGCTGTCAACATCATCAACTCTTCCGACATCAACTACGCAACCAACGTCACCAACGCATAAACATAAACAGCATCATTGTCGCCGCCTATACTGTCCAATGCATCTCCTATTCATTATCAGTCTTCTCTCAGTCAGAAAGGAGGATTTATGCCTCTGCTCTGCTTCCACTTCTAAGGTCTATAAAACTTTTTGCTGCAAATATTCTTGCACGCATCGCTGTCTCTGCTATTGGTTCATCTTGAGCCTTGAAAAAAATCCTGAGAAGAAGATATATGACAAGAGGGATAGACACGCAACATCAAGCTGATCTAGTAGAGATGCAACTTTATGCTGGAGAGAAAAATGGTTATTGATACATGCCGATATTGATTGATTTATTTTCACGCTACGCTAGGGCTGAACAATTGAAGAGTAAATCAATTACGACATGCAAAATTGCTAAAGAAAATATATTCAACGAGTAAAAGGATTCCAAAATATTTACAAACTGATGCAGGAAAATTGTTTGCAAATTAATTTGTACGTGAATACCTCAATTCAATTGGAGTGGAACAATTTAGTAGAGCAAGTCCATTGAAAGCGGCAGTGGTTCTATAATTATATAACACTAGTTAAAGTCATTACATCAATATGAGTTCAACGTACGCATGCAAGTATAAGTAATCAAACGTATGTATATAAAGAATACGATAATGAAAATGTGTTAGAATTAAACATGTAATAATTATCTTTCTTACATGTACAGAGTTTTTTTCTTCTTTCATTTTCTCCTTTTTTGAACTCGATGGACCACAATCATCATCATCATCGTTATCGTTTTCTTATTTTTTTTGTGTTTGTTAGTCCACATCAAATGCTGGCTCAATTTCGAAGAGTGGTACGATCTTTGTCTCCTTGTATCTAATTTGGTAGATTTTGAACAATACGCTAAATTTGTAGCCCTTGATTTCATGATCTCCACAGTAGAGGTTAGTGGCAAGGATAACTAAGTGATATGACACAGGTTCAAATTAAAACGGAGCTGGTATTCTTTTCCCACGCCAGTCGAATGATTCGAAATCCACTGATAATTTTAACCAGTCAGTTTGTCGGTCTTTATAATATGTTGGCCTCACTTTATAAAGACTTTTATCGGCATCAATTGTGGTTTCGAAAAGTTGTTGCAGTCCTTCTTTGACTTTACCCTCAAAAGATTGAATTACTACAAAAAGATCCAAATCGTCATCCTTTTCATTAGGCAAAACTGCATTATCCCAGGTATAGGCGTTGAACTTCTTTTACAATATATTGTATTGAATGTATAATTGTTTCTTGGACTGATTTCGCAAAGTCTTTATACCATGTTGCATTTTATGTTGCTGATTCATGTAGAAAACTGTTGTGCTTTTCCTATAGTAACTTTTTTTAAAGTGTCCTCGACGTTTGATGCATCCAAAAAAATTTTAGACATAATATTAGTTGTATAAAATTGTAAAATAATAACACTTACGTTAATGTAAGCACCGTCGAGAGTATGAAGCAGACTGAATTTAGTAGCGTAAACTGTTCTATTTAAAACAAAATAAAATCCGGAAAGAGCGATTGTAAATACGACCACTCGTGACAAGAGTAAGAAACAGAGTGAATTTGAACAGTGAATTTGTCTCTATTTATACTTTTCCTAATAAAAATATGGTGGGGGGTCATGATTTTAATTTAATATGGTAGGTGAAGTCATGATTTAAATTGTATAGAGGGTCATGATCTATTTATAAGTGTTCTCAAATCGACTCTACCTATACTACTCTAGTAACACATCCTTTGGTATTGTGGTTCTATCTGGTATGTATTATATACAGTATTACAATTATGAAGTATATATTGCATATCATATGTTACATATGTATGGCGTGAGCAACATTAATGTGAATTATCTAGAATTTCTGACGTATACTGTTATACAATTTTAGAAATATTTTCATTTCGGAATGTTAATTTCTCGATAACTGTTAACTTTGCGACTTTTCCTAAATATATCTAACACATACTCTGAGGTAGTAAATATCTTAGTGTATGTAAGTGACTTATAAAAGCCCGGTTTTTTAAGGTTATAGTTGTTATAATACCCAACTTGAAACAGTATATGTTAATCAAAGATGCTAATATTCAGATGACATATATACCTACCAATTTTAACAGTTATTGTAAAAGCATTCAAAGTATGGTATATACAGCTGCATACGATTTTGCCATTTTTGCCATTCAATAAACACTATTACATGCAAAAGTGAAAACGGCGTGACCTGTAACTACCATATAAACGTGTAGCATAATCCTGTCAACTGTCACATATCAGGCGTGACTTTTAACTACCATAGAAACGTGTAGCATAATCCTGTCAACTGTCACATATCAGGCGTGACCTGTAACTACCATAGAAACGTGTAGCATAATCCTGTCAACTGTCACATATCAGGCGTGACCTGTAACCACCATAGAAACGTGTAGCATAATCCTGTCAACTGTCACATATCAATTAAAAGTAACCTTGCGATATATGTTGAAAAATACAGGAACATGTTAAGTTAATAATAAACAGTATACTGAGCAGTCTTAGCTCTTGTACAATCTATGATACTTCCACAGCCATGGTTCAGTACCTGTGCGTCTTCATGTGTCTTTCTCTTGCTTGAACATTAGACACGGTGCTTATA
The DNA here is from genome assembly GCA_034780555.1 of Coelogynopora nodosa. Classification (NCBI taxonomy): domain Eukaryota; kingdom Metazoa; phylum Platyhelminthes; order Proseriata; family Coelogynoporidae; genus Coelogynopora; species Coelogynopora nodosa. The sequence continues at coordinate 748 of JAUZND010005684.1, read as the reverse complement.
TGGTTAAGGTTGCGTTGCGCTGGCTCTGGAATATGTTGTTAGTCTGCTGATTACGAGATTGACCATGTATCTGTTAAAATTCAGATAATGAATATAAAGAACTGTGACTTTAATGAAACTTTTACAGTTGTTTTATTGAAACAATATCGAAATAATGTATAGGCTAGGCTAGGCTAGGCTACTTTATAAAGTATTACCTATTTGCATGTTGTAAAATGTGAATTACCATTGTCAGCAATACAATAAGACCGACGTTTTCACCAAACAATTGAATCAAAAGAGACCACTTGAAGGTGTTCTTGTAGCTGACATACAATATTCACCTTCTTCACCTTGTTTTAATACAAGTATTGCGTTACTATACTGTGTTCAAAGTAGGGTTAATGGCATGAATTAAGTTAATTCGTTAGTCAAGTTAAGGTTTCGGAACCAATTAATATGTAAACCTATCACGAAACCTTTAGAAACCTTCTGAAAATTTAAAATACCAATATTGAATGTAATTTGATTTAAAACAAGCCAAACATCACAGTAAGGATCTAATATGTTTTGATGATTGACGTATTTGTTTGCTTGGGTATCTTTCAAACATTATGTACAGATGTCATTTGTATGACCTGAAAATGTAAGTCTTTTTCATGAAACTGTAAGTCAACTTTCGTATTCATGTTTCCTTTCCTAGTGAAGGACCCTTTCCTCTTCATGTTTCCTTTCCTAGTGAAGGACCCTTTCCTCTTCATGTTACCTT
>JAUZND010005683.1:0-11094 GCA_034780555.1 Coelogynopora nodosa | reverse complement strand
GCACGCTTATCTCGAGATAGGGTTATCCTTAGCTCGAGATAACCCTTATCCTTATCCACTTTTGAGAATACGGCCTCAGGTCCCTTTGAAAGCTTAACTAGTAGGAGGGTGGCTGTCAAATGGACCCACCGGTTTTTATCCTCCTATGCATTAAAATATTCTCTATTAATTTATTACATTATGATGTCGTTTCTAATTGCTATTCCAAATACAGTCTACTCCGCCTAACCGGAAGAGGTAAAATTCAAACAATTTTGTTCCAATTAGCCAGAGTTCCGATTAGACAAAAATCAATCTCTAGTAGTATAAGTAGAACATACGATTGTTTCATTATAAAACGACATTCCCAAGCGATGGTGTCAATCCTCAATATACAATATAAAATGTGGACTGTGATTTGAATAGTGGCACACACGATATTATAAAGGAATTAACTATCCTCGGTTTAGGTAGGTATAGATTTACCTATTAATATGAAAATATGGATAAGCTGTTCCAATTAGCAAATGTAAAATACATTGTAGGTATAGGAACCGTCTCACAATTCAAATTAGCCGGTGGTCCGATTAACCATTTATTCTAATATTGTAGCAATAGGCAAAAAAATAAGGGATTTGATTTGTGTTCTCATAAGTCAGTATAGATGCGATTAACCGGAGTAGGCTACACTGTATATAATTTCTTCTTTAATCCAATAATTGGCCGTGATAATCATTTATGTTATAATACTTGCAAGTAAGCACAAACAAATTATTTAGCAAGCAAAAGTATACAAGGATGTAAATAAGTAGTGAAAGTTTAAGCCTAAAAGTTTAACTTTTTTTGGTACTAGAGCAATTTTAAAAATGTCCAAAAAGCTTTTGAAGTTCTCCAGTATAAATTCTTCGAATAAAATATGTATTCGAAAGTGAATTATGTAAGTAATGAAAAATACATAACGATAGCCTTAATAGATTTTGATAAGTAAATCTTAATATATTAATATGATTTTTTATTGTTAAATAATAATAAATAACAAAAAAACAATATATAAAACATAATACGAAAAAATTAACGTAGTAAACAAAACAAAAGGTTGGTTATAATATAGCCTTTTCATGTGTGAATCTTTTTACAATAATATAGAATTTAAACAAAAAGAGTTTAAATGCCAATGCTTATATTATAATATTAGCTTTATATTATAGTATCTGATTTAATAGTCACATTAGTAAGGTCTTGAAACGATCAGGACAACCGGATAAAATAGCACCACATTTTTTAGGAGCTACGTATGGACATTGCAATAAAAAAATCTTATAAATTATTGTTATTTGAATGAGGTCAAAATTGTAACCAACGTGCCAAACAAATATACGGAACCAAAATATGTTCCATATACTATTTAAAACGTTATGTGTTTAATTTAACTTTAATTCCAAACATTTAAGAAAGGGTACTCGGAAGATTTATATGATATAATATGAGTGTAATATACTTTAAATACGGCATACGGTTTTTGTTACGTATTTTGTAATGTTGATGCTAACTATACAATAGAAATTGACTAAAATGGGTTTTATTATGTTACGATTATGCTTTTTAAAGCAAAATATACAGCATTATACTATTGTATAACATCAGAGAATTTAATATAAAAATTCATTTCATGCCAAAATTCCGGGTGTTTTTTATGTGGCGGGCTAAGTATTATTATCGCTTACATTAATCAAATTCGTATTAAACAAATACCGGCAGGTAACATATGAATGCTCTTTTATTCTTGATGCTTTTACATACAGAGTTCATTTGTGTTGTATGTAATGCAACAAGAACACGAACATAATAGAGAATATCAGCAAGCAATAACGTCGGCTGTACTTACAGAAAAAAATGGCTGCAACTGTACTAAAGTATGTGAAAACCAAAGCGTAGTCAAAATTAAAAAATGAATTGACTAAAAGTGTTGCGGAATTTCGTGATAAATGCAACAAGTCACATAAATCATAACTTTTGTTTTGCAGAATATTGCAATTAAGCCAAACATGTTTCTAGCTTTCGACCGAATTTAATTGTGCTATAGGACGACTGTAAAATAAAGTCGCAACCAATATGGTATTTTGTTCACTTTATTTACAAATAAAATTCAGTAGAGCATGCAGAGTTGTTTGGTTCTTGCAAAGATGAAATATAAGTAAATACAATGCTTAATCCCAGTAATGCGTTCTGAGTTTATGTTTAATGGTGCGAGTTCCCAGATGTAAGTTTCAATAAAATTTCGTTGTACATACTTTTTCTGGCCTTTTTAATCCCGATAAATGTAAAACTACCACTAAGGTGCAGGTGTACTCTGTTTGGAATGTCATGTTATAAAATATTGAAGTGCGAAGGCTAATAATATGATAATTGTATGCGGAACAATATAGCTAGCTATATTATTGATATATTGATAATATTGATACATAATATGTATCAAATGTCATTTTCATCATAGTCTTTCTATAAATATTTAAAAAATTGTATGAGTATAGGGCATCCCTAATAACACCCCCTCCTTTTCCAATGAGGTAATTATAAAATAATTTTACCTGCATAACGTGTCTAGGCTCCGCGTAGCGAATTTGAATCGTAGCACCATTAGAGAACACTAAAGTTGTGGGGTAACAACGGGGATAAATAAATCGATTTGTGCGAGAAATAGCGGCACGATTTGAGTGATGTCTGACACTGAAAAATAAAATAAGTTTCTAATGTGAAAAACAATATAAAATAGTTTAACTTTTAATGGTAAATCATTTAAGAAGGAATAAACATAGTAATTTCCCAAAAATACACACGCTTCAATATGCGGCATGATATGTACCTATTCATATAATTAGTGTTAGTAGTATATGAAGGATCGAATCTGCAACAGTCACGTAAACACGAGTTTGTGAACATTTGTCCCCCGAGTATATATTTTTCGGTGCTGTTACTCCCCGTGTATATATTTGAACAAGGTCAAGGTTGTTTTCGAGTACGTTAATGGCGCTGAGTTCCATTTTACTATTAAAAAGGTGATCAGAGATTAGGTATTGATACTTCCAGATTTTACCACAAAGCGATCATATTCATATTGTATGTTAATACTTTAAAATAGCATATGGCCAAATAGCATACCGAATGATATTCTGAACATTGAAAATAATATATATCTAAAATGTAAGAAAATATAATACATTACAAATGTATTAAATGGCAGAATTATTGGACAACACACACACATATTGATCAAATTTATAGATAATTTGGTGAAAATTCACTTTAATTATCAATCAAAAACAATTAGAACAATATATAACGAAACGGTCACTGCAAGAGATCATCTGAAATTTCCTTGATAAGAAGAACACTTAAAATATTATTTCTTACAGAAAATTAGATTCAAAGTATTAAAAAATGAATATTATTCTAATTGTGACCAATTATATCAAGGTTCCTAAAAGCTTTGGAGAAAAATATCCAGAATGTCCAGGAAAATTGTTTTTATATGTAATGGAAATCAAGAAAAATTCAAGCTTTTCCCTTGGATGGGGAATTTTAGAAATAGCCCGCTTAGCTTCAAATCTAATATCAGTATTAATGCTAATGGCTTGCTCCAACTTAGTGCATTCAAGTTATTGATAAAATATTTTAATTTTTCTAAAAGCAGAACGACATTCATCATTGCAGCTGTTGTAACAAATCGTTACAAGCAGTTTTGTGAAAAATATCCAGGATATCCAGGAGACAGTTTTTTATCCAGGAGATATCCAGAATATACAGGGTTGGTAGGAACTAAATATATGTTGATATGTCTTATATAATAAAGCATATGCATTAAAATATAACATGCATTGCAAATGAACCAAACAAATATTCACATTTATGATCAATCGTGAATAATTAAGACTATATACAACGAAACAGACACTCACTGCAAGTGAAAGTTAAATTTAAATAAAGATTACATTCATCCGAAGAACGTTTAATAATCTTATTTTTAATTTATACTAAACTATATTTTAAAATATAAATGAGTGAACATTCCAAATTATATATATAAAGTGTCTAACGTTGCAAATGAACCAAATGTGAACCATCTAAATTATAGAAAAACACACACACAAACTCAGTGATTTAATTTCATGATAATAAGGACGTTAAATTCTGAACATTAAAAATAATTTCAAAATTTTATTTTATATATGACATATAATAAATGAACTAAATGCTACACCACACGATAATTTGGTATAAGAGAGGAATAATAGTGGAATAATAGAGGAAAGAGAGGTATAAGAGAGGAACATATAAGAGAGGAATGTAGCCCACCACATAAATTATGCCTTTTGTTCTATATTTACATGCTTTACGGTTAATAATTAATTTTTATATTTACATGCAACCAACTAGACAGTTGATAAACATAATATGATATCTGATGAAGTTTCAATCATGAAGAATAACTGTTATATATTTCACAAGGCTATTGTTATAATTACTGCGCACTTAATTCGTGTACATAAGATACTATTTAATACACAAGAGCTTACTTCAAACAAAGATTTACTGTTACTGTCGACTAATCTACCATTTGTTGCGAAAAAGTTTTTACTACTTCGGAAATATTCCTCTAGATCGTTTACTGACCAAACGGAAAATACAATTGGAACAATTTTTGCATCGATATCGACGAAACATAATTCACAAGGTTGCCACAGGGTGTAAAATAAGAAAACAAACTTAAGTCATTTATTGACAGACGAAAAATCAATGCAGTAAGAGAAAAAAGCATCAATATAATCCATACAGGATATTACAGAGAACTAGTAGGAAGGTGAGAATCGTCGTTTCTGAATACAGTTCTACAGGAAATACAAAAAGACCTACAATAAATTTAGTGTAAAGATTTGAAATACAAAGTATAGGACAAAATTATGAAATACACTAACTATTTATTATATGAAAAATTATGATGTAATGAAACGATTTTGGTAATTTTTTTTAACAGAATACGTGATACTTTTGACTCAATTAATAACTCACTTACTTTTTTTCAATTAGTAATAAAGATAAAAATATATATGTAGTATACAAGGTGTCTCTTTGTGTCACCCCCTCCCATCCTTCCCCCCCAATCCTCTCAAAAAATTTAATTTCGTGCCATACTTTCAAATGTTGTGCAAATTTTTAAATCATGTTCCTATTGACCGATTTAAACTATTTGAACAGTTGGGACCTTCTCTCTTAAAGACGTACGAGCGATAAGAATCTCACACCAGACCTAGCTATACAATGGCATCATACAATATTGTTGAGCCTCTTGTCAGAGTAAGTCTGCCAGAAGTGAAGTTGGGCCCTCATCGTCGTAACAAGGATGTGTAAAAGACTTTACATTTTATTGACGTATCAACAGTATACAACTCTGCCAGTTAAATTTTAAAGTAACCAGACTTTATCAGCATCAAGGGTCCCACAGGCAACCAAGTTTATCGCTCGTACGTCTTCAAGAGAGGAGGTCCGAACTGCTTCGTACAAGATAAAAGAATGAGCTCCAGAACGCTGCGTAGCGTCTTTTATATCACCACCAACATCGAATCAGAAGCAAGCTATAAAATACTCAACGTTGATTGGTTAATTGTAGGTAGAAAACCCGATAATCAATGATTATTACCATTAAAAATTCCCAAATCGCTTGGGGAACCTTAAATTCGGACTCCCCGTCACTAATTTAGCCTGAAACGACCTTGATCTTGTTTAAATCAGTCAATATAAACATAATTTAAAAATTTGCGCGAAAATTTAAAAAATGCGCGAAATTAATCATTTCTGCGGGGTGGGTGGGGCTTGACGTAGAGAGACACCTTGTATACTATTTATATATATATATGAACACCCGTTTACAGCTCCGGACTATGTAGTAAATAAAATAAATATTAACTACTCTATTAGATGCGACATTAAGTTTAGTGTATTAGAAAGTGAAGATGAGAGAGCATGAATATGACCGCTCGTGGTAAGAGCTGGAAGCATAATAACCATATCTCCGATAACCTCCTTAATATAAAAATCGAACTTAGCGTTATTGATTCATTCGGAAATGAATTTGACCTTATTGAAATCGGCACACAGAGTAATAGAAGCCTTAAAACATATATTCAACAAGAGAGTTGCGGAGGGGGGGGGGGGGGGGTAAATAGAGGGCAGGAGGTAAAACGTTTATGACATGACATCATGAACTCTTGATGATCCTGTTTAACATAACTGCTACAAAATCGAACCATACTATACTATTTATGTTTATATATAAATTAAGTATAGTATTGCTATCAGTTATCATTATTTATAAATTAAATAATGTAAGGGTCCATTCATATAACACTAGTACATATACATAAAATCGAGCAAAATGACCCCTCTAAACGCAGCTGTAGGCATTTCAGCATACTCACCCCCTGTACGCAGTACGAAAACTTAACAAAAAATATGCTTAATTATTTTTTAATCTAGTTCTACAATGTATCAAAAAATAATTAACAGGTTTACAATTCCCCTTTAAATCTTACACATGTTGGATGTGTCAATTAATCAATTAAAATGTTAATGGTATTGAATGCAATCATCAACATTAAACTCAGCTGCACCCTCCCCCTTGGTGCGCACATACTATATGAACGCTAATCTCATATCAGTTTTAATTGAAATAATAAAGAATGACTTACTTCATACAAATTCTACAAGCAGATAGAAGACCAAATCCTTTCAACATATTCTGAAAATACAACAGAATAACACATTAATAATATACTGATTACATCAAATATGAACTAAGTTCGGAGTGGGAGGTGGGAGATGGGAAATTACTAGAAACAAATAAAACCTAATAAAAGCATTTCACTACTACTGTTATACTTTAAATAAACAAACAAAAATGTGAATATTTGTCATGAATATTAATATTGCTTGATCAGTTATCTTAAATAAATGTATATTTTAAAAATTCAAATGTCAAAATATAGCTTATTTTCTTATCAATAATTAATTCACTAATTGGTAATTGACATACAATTACTAACAAATATACAATTAATAATTATAATGAACACTATTAAAAGAAAATAAATATCTAAATAGTGATAAAATTACAATTGTCTTGGGGAACACTATAGCATATGTATTTTTATTCAATGTATTAAGCATACAACATAATGTTATTTTAGTAACTTTTAATAAATAGAATAACATAACCATAGTCATATTGTATTACATTGAAAATTAAATCTATTAATTTAACTAAATTGGATGAATAATTTTTGTTTTAGACACTACTAAACTAATAATCAACAGTTAATATATAAACAATACCATAGTTCAATAAAATAACAGGATTGAAAATTAAAGGTAACTACAATACAAAGTCCTTAGTTAATAGCCAAACAGTTTAGTAGTCCATTCATTAACATTTTAACAAGAAGCCAGTAAACTATACTTTTGCCAACAAACATGGAAACTATTCTGCAGTCATAAATACATAACAATATTCCAATTATACAAAGAACCACACCCAATCAATTTAAAACATATTAAAATATCGAGTTTTGTGAATTTTGAGATCACTTCATTTAGAAATGTCAATCTGCACCTTTATAAGAAAGTAAAAGTCCAGGGTTTCAGAAATTCCTCTTAAAAAATAATATTTTCAAATTTATTTTTTATAAATTATTTGATAGAACATATATACATATCAATAACAGCTCATCAATCAATTATTGTGAAATACCATCAATAGAATGTCAAGTCTTGTACTTATATATTTTGATTAATTTGACAAAACTGAAATGAGTGTAATAAAATTAATTGTTTCTTACAACATTTACTCTATTAAACAGTGAAGTAGATAAATAATAATATATAAATAGCAAGTTATATTATTCATGCTTGTTGTTTTACTGAAAAACATTCAATCCATCAAGATTTACCAAAAAACTTTAAAGTCAGAGCATATACAATGAGGCATATCTTACTGTAATCAGTAAACTCAATTAAAAGTGCTTTGTAAAATACATTATTTTAAATCTTTATTATAATTCATTGGCCCCATGACAAAAAATATTAAATATCATTTTTTATTGTTAATGATTACATAATGTCTCATAAAAATAATGTGCATTTATCCTATTATCATAATATCCACAAACTAATTATTATTAGCTATATGCACAGTGCAAAACATTTAATTATAGATTATATATAATCTACTTAAAACTCAACATTACAAAGAATAACATGCAAAAATATGTTAATGTGACTGATTAAATATATCACAGATTAATGAAAAATTTGTTTTTTAGCACAATACTTGATAGTTGCTTACAGCTAAAAATGTATTTACAAATTAGTTTATATAAATATAAAATAAGTGCAATGGTCCATTTGTTTGGTCCATGGGTCCAACAATGGTCAAAAACAATAAGTTTAATTAAGAACAAATTAGTATCAAATAAGTGCAATGGTCCTCAAAGTCCAATTTCATTTCAATTTTTGATAAATGATGCTAAGATATGTAGTAGACACCCGAATGTTAAGAATATATAAACATAGCCTGTTGATATTATATATTGTGCCTATTAAACAAATAGAAAATATTCAAATTAATATATACAATATATATTATTCATTTTGTAAAATTAATTTATATTAACTGAATATGACAAGTATTATTGGTTTTGAAATTTTGTTATGTAACTATAACTAACTATATTTCTACTCTAACTATAATTCATTGTATTTAATATTAACTATAATACTATTCTACTCTATTATACTCTAAGTAAATCTAATTATACTCTATTTAATTCTAATTGTACACTACTTAACTCTAATTCCACTTTATTAAGATTCCACTTTATTCAGGATTCCCACAGTTTTTCTAAAATAGTTTTCCCAGATAATTAAGACAAAAGTAAAACAATAATATTGATACTTAAATTATTTTTAATGTGAAAATATACTAAAGGTACATGTATGATGTCTATAGACTATGATAAATTTGAATGGTTTGTTATAACTATGTACAATGTAGATACACAAATTAGAATTAATGAGAATTATGTATGAAGAGATACAACAAGGGCATCTAGTGTGGTCTGTAAGCTATTGTCAGGCATGTGATTTAGAAGGAATTGAAAACAATGAAAATAATGGTTGCAAGCAGATATATTGTTTTTGCCTTTAAAAAAAATAAAAGAAGTCCCAATGTAGGGGAGGAGGAGGGTAGTTTTTTTATTGCATATTTAATATAATTACAGGAATGGTCATTAATACAAGAATCTCATGCCTGCATTTTCTTCCTCAGCTTTGGTCTTTGCTTAATTTCTTAGTGAATTTGCAGTGTGAAGGAGAGACAAATTCGATTTTTTATCAGCCCTCAAATAATACAAATCTGCATGTGAACTGAGTTCAGTAACAGAATGCTCTACTTGCAAAAAATGTATTTTCATGGTGTTTTTTAGGATTGTTTAAGAAAGCTATATTTTTCTGACTGATAAAATAATTTATATCTTCCCAGTGTTTTCCCAGTTTGTGGGAAAACTGAAAACTCAATGCAGATTTCAAGTATCTGAGATAAACAAATATACCAATTCCATAAAACTTCATGCCAATTACAAAAAAAATTGATGCTGATGCCAGTATTATTTGATAATAATATGTAATAAAATATAAAAAGTATATTGTAAAAATATTAATAATATCTATTTCTTTATATATTTATAAATATATTTGATATTGATTTCCACTTATATTGTTCCTTTATTTTTCAGATATGGTCAATCCTGTTGATATAATAATTTATATTAGATGGTACAATTCTACTTTATAAAATAATAGTAATTCCATTTCATTCACCTTTATTGTACTTTAAACTAAACTAATTCTACTCTATTTTACTCTGAATATACTCTATTTTACTCTGATTATACTCTATTTTACTCTGATTATACTCTATTTTACTCTGATTATACTCTATTTTACTCTGAGTATACTCTATTTTACTCTGATTATACTCTATTTTACTCTGATTATACTCTATTTTTCTCTGATTATACTCTATTTTACACTAAATAATTAAAGTTTATCAAATAAGATCAAATAGAATAGAACTGGAGTGTAATTAGGATTAGGATCAGTTAGGGTAAAATAGAGTACAATCACAGATAGAGTGGAATCAAACATATATTTTATTTACATTTCTATATTCATTTTAAATGATACTTACAGATTTACTGGCATCATAAGACATAATCAGATTTTTATGGAATTAGCTGCAGATTTTATCTTTGCAGATTGTAACTTGGAATTAGTATCAAGTTTTGTGGAATTAGTATCAGGTTTTTATCTTATTTATTTTGCATCAGCAATCTGCAATTATCATTGGTATAGGGTGGAAGATGCCAAACTATATTGTATATAACCTTTAAGGTCAGTGTTTACTTTGCTATAAAGACTTGTAGGTAAAAAGTTCATAGTAGTTCAAAATAATTAATTAAAATAAATTGGTTCAGAACAACAAAACACCCTCAAAATTAAAACACATAAAATAGAGAACTGAATAATCATAAAAAACATATTAAGTGATATTTTGCATAAATTAATAAAAATATACATAATTTTTAAAGGAACCCCATTTAATAACATATTCAATAGGGAGTTTACATTAAATACTTATAATGTATACCATAATTTTGGTATAGATTGGTAGTATTTAACACAAACTGTCATTTTAAAGGGTGATCTGCAGGTGATCCACAGCTCTATATTATTGAAAATTGACTACATAACTAAACTTATTGTATAAATTATTAGTATTTAATGTAAATTCCCTGTTAAAGGTGTGATATGCTGCTTTATTTTATTAGAAATTGTCTTTATTCAACAAACAATTTTATAAAAAAATAGAACACCAGAATGGCAGAACTGCCAGGGTTTATACAGGTCCTTAAAGGACTGTTATAATATGGATTAATGATTTTAAGAATATGTCGAATTTGTTAAATTCGATTTATATTTTATTGTTAATTAATATTCAACGTTTTA
>JAUZND010005682.1:0-11094 GCA_034780555.1 Coelogynopora nodosa | reverse complement strand
GGCCCCGACGAGCAAGAAGGATGGGCCCATCCCTCAAGTTCGCCCCCAGACTGGTCATAAAAAGATGAAAAATTAAGTAATTTGTTATTCTCATGTATACATAATATGTTACAAGCATACATTATATGTAAAAGTAAACTTTTGAGATTATATAAAATAATTGCTTAAGTAGGTCTAACGAAATATATTTTATTAACGAGCAATTAGTGATAATAATAAAAATGCAAAAGAACCTTTTTATTTATACTGAAAAAATATGTTATGTGGTAGTTCGATCGTTATGTGCGTATACAGGTTCAGGATTGATTTTGACTTTGTTTGATTTTGGCATTTTGTATATTATGTATTACTCGTTACGAATAGAAACCAAACACTCGAATCATTTCCAATTTTCATTAGATTTTTATTTTTATTTGTATTCGCATGGATGTATCACAGCCCTTTTTATTTTGTACACTTAGCTAGAATAATGTATTTCATTAACCTTATCTTCATTTATGTTTGTGATAATTTTTACTTTTTTCTAATATGTTTGTATCTATTAAAAGTTAGGTTAACTTAGCTTAATTAAAATAAAACTTTACTTTTAAAAGAGTACTGTATTGAGTAATGCGAATTAAACTATTTTTAAGTAATATTACGCATAATAGAAAATTGCAGATGAAATGTTTATAATTTAATACAGCTTTGCACTTCATTAATTAATATAACGTTAGTATACTTAGCGTAAAAGCTAAATATAGACATGGAATTCCCATTTCTTATCGCTAAATAACCTATCTGAGAAAGTTTCACATGCAAGTTGTGATTCTATCAACCTGAGAACTAGCAAGTATATAAAAGCTTCACACTGTGTGTGTATGCCGTCATCGTTACAACTGTTAACATTATTTTACACAGCAAGCGGCACACCTTATTAAAATTATGGTTTTATTATTACAACGCGAATGTCCTTCATGTTTGACAGCTTTTTCAAAGAACTGTGAGGCCTATGTAATGCCTTGCTCGCAGGGACATCTCATTTGCCATAAGTGTCTCACCAATAACCACTGTAAGGGATCACGAGAGTCCAAAGATTGGCTGTTCAAAGCTGATTGCCCAAAAGAGCGTCACTGTGTCGAATGCGCAACATGTCATGATATTTGTCATCTCTCTGAATCCAATATAAAAAACGCGCTTAAGGTTCCTAAAACGGAGGAGGATCTCACGGCTTTAAAAATTCGAGAAGCATATATCAAAAAAAGAATGGAGGATTGCGCTTTAGAGCTCAAGAAACGATCTGAAGAAACTGTCAAAATATTGGTTGGCTTGAAAAAGGACCTCAATAAGCACGAACAAAACTGCAGAATAGCGAAGATTACAGGGTCCGCTGTCGCCATTAGTGGCGGAGTAATATTCATTATCGGAGGAATTGCTTCCGCGATGACCCTTGGCGCAGCTTCACCTCTAATGATCATTGGCGCTGGAATCTCAACCGCTGGAGGCGGGACATCAGGTGGCACCTGTATAGCTTCATCGTTGATTAACAAGGCTTTTGTCAAGGACACTAACGATTTGTGGATGAAAGTTGAACGCGTCTACAAAGAACTGGTAGAATTAGTGCAGGAGTACAAAATCATCAAATCCTTGCAGGTTATCGGGCTAGAGGAACACTTAAACGACGGACTGGCTTTGTCAGCAGCGGGAGTTGTGTTAGGTGTGCTCGGGGTGGCTAGCATGATAACTACCACCTGGCATGAAGCAGCTACTGTAGCCGAAACAGCTCTCTTAGTAGGGGCTCTTGCTGTGCGAGTTGTTGCCACTGTTGCAGCGGGGGTGCTAGTTGTCTTTAGTCTCATTCAGTTGATTTGGAACCTGAAGGATCTCGGAAAGGCGGCTGACTTTTCTGGCGTTATTGATAATGTGATTTGGCAGATTGAAGCCCACTGTATCAGTCTTGCTGATACTGTTATTGAGATTATGGATTTAGAAGTCGAAAAGTGAACATTAAAAACGTCTCATTTATATTCGGTATTGATAGTTATGTATTCTGGACAAAAGAGATTGTGATAAGGTAATTGTTTGTCACATAATATTTGTAATTTTATTATTAACTGTATCAAGTATGTACTATACGCACATTTATTTTTTAATTAATCCTAAAATGTTATCCTAATATGTAAAATACAGATTTGTTTTCAAAATAGATGAATCAATTATATGTATTTCATGTCATTGAATTGTTACGAAAACATGATACTGTATTTATTATACTTTATATATAATTTATCGTGAATAGAGAGATTGAGATAGACTGTCATGTTGAATAAGGTATATAAATAGGTGTTTAAAATAAAATGTAGTATAATTCAAATTGTTTGATTATATTTTTAATACGTCGAAATATGTTCACGATCTATGCTATGTTTCAAAACCAATAACATGCAAAAAAATAACGTACTCTCATATTAATATAAATATTATTATAACATATAAACTGCTGCTGAATGTGTTTTATAGAGGATAAATATGAGATTTATTGAAATTATTTTTTATTCACATATTATTATAAATATTTTTGTGTATAAATGTATTGATACACGTATCAACATTAAATATATGTGTAATACAATTTTGGCGTATTTTATATGTTAATAAATTAAACGAACGTTATTTATTTCGAAATGCGGATCACACTTTATTTTCCTTATAATTTTAAAATAATTATATCTGATTACAAAAATCTCACATGTTTATGATTTGTCACTGAGAAAGTAACCGTGCGTATTTATATAATGAAAACAACTTTAAAAACTCCAGTGTGCGAACTTAGGATAAATCTTAGGATAGATTCTTTAGGGTGTGTTATTAAACGTTAGAAAATATATAAAGCTTCATTTTTCCATATCATTGAAACATATGTTATCATTTTATTTATAATAAAATCAAAAAATAAATCTTTTTTATAAAATTAATTTCAAATATTGAAAATGAAAAAAAATGACGAATATAAAAACAAAAGCTGTACACATTTGAAAGTTAAAATTGTTTCTGGCCGACAATCAAACGACGCCAGTGGCGTGTACACGTACAATCAGTATAATTTGTTTGTTATCAATAGTATTAAATATGACAATATTCATATCAATATATTATTTAAAAACGACAAAAATGTAGATGTCTGCATTAATGTAATGTAAAACGTGTTCGACTGATTTATTCCGCTTTATTTAACAGTTTTTTTATTGAAGCATTATATTTTTTGACGATATCTAATGATAACATTTGGCGAAAAACATGTAAAATAATAATGTTATTATTAAATAGTTTATTCCTGATATATATGTCTACTTGACAAAACAGGTTTATTGTATATTGAGATTTTTTTCTATTTATTAAATTTTTAAATTTCTATAAATAATTATTATTAGAATTTAATATTTTTTTATCAAAATCTAATATTTTTATCAAAATTATAACTTATTGATTTTCTGACTATTGCAAAATGGTTATATATGTGAATTCAAAAATACATTAAATAAATTCTGTAAAATTAAGCAAACTCACCTCAAAGTAATACTATAATAACCAAGTGTAATACAATGATGTACACATATGATGGATATAAAAAAATATACAAAATTATATTTCAAAACACGGAAAAAAGATTTTTGGAATAGAATGTTAATATATGATGTCATTGCCTACCAACTTACGTCATCCATTTTTCAAAAAGCTTATAAAAAGATTATATTCTAATTAGAAATTAACCAATTTTCTGTACATATTAAACCTTTACTTTTTACTGAATGAAAAAACTACAATTAATTAAAAACGAATAATCACTGAGGAAATATTTAAGAAAACTGTTCAAATGTTCTTTTAACCATTTCTTTCAACAAATTATGTTGCGTACTGATCGGCACATGCTTTCTTACAAATGTCAACAGCAATTGAGTTGATTTCTTCAGTGATGGCCAACCTTATAGTTCAGCAATTGTTCGGGGATTGTGCGAATAAACTTTATTCTGGAGTACACCTCAAAGAAAAAAGTATCGGGGTGATAAGTCCAAGGAGTTGGCTGGCCATTCGATTCCCCCCCCCCCCCCCCCTGCGCCCAGCATTTTTCGTTACTTTACGACCACCATGTATGTGTAATTTTTAACCCCATTATATGCTGATGAGGTGTTCAATTGTTTTGTTAACAGTGAAAAGCTCTACATTTTTATTTTTGGATATATGGGCCTACTCATATTTTTCAAATTATGTATTGTACTTATTATTTCTAAAAATACTGTAAAATAACGTCAATGTTAAGTGTTTGATTCATGCACATTATAAATAATGAAATATTTGCGTCATTGGTTGGGGTGACGAAGAAACTATGACACAAACGCTAAAAAAAGAATTACGCTATATCTAAAAATAATTTAGCAGTGAAAGGAAAAGTTTTAATTAGTTCAGTACATTTACTTTGCTTTACTTTTATATTTAATATTTAATTATTATTCTAGCATGCAATAGTTATCATATTGGCACTCAGGGAGGACTATATTATCTGTTGTTGACTTCATATAAACTATACCATGTAGGTATATATATATATACATATATAGATGTATATATATATATGTAGGCTATATAACGAATTATTGTACAATGTTCTCTTAGCTGATTCATTTAGATGGCTGACAGAAGTGCACATGTATATAATACATTTATATTATTGTATAACATTCTCTCGGTATATAATTTGGATCGCTGGCAGCGTGATTTTGAAAGCTGATATATCGTCGTAACTGTCTATAATATTTTTTTAATATGGTTTTTAATAAATGATCGCCATAAATGACAAAATTGACTGTTTATATAGTTATACATATGTGTTCATTTTAATGAAAGAGACTTATTTATTGATAATATATAAAATTTATGTATTATGTTTTGTCTCTGGTACCATGAGTAACATTAAATAAATATTTAATCGTTTATGTGTACAATATATATATATTTACGTGTTTTTATGTAATTTACACACGTGCATGCAATAAGTATGAGATTTTTTCGTGCTTTTTATTGTGGATTTTCATTTGCATTCCTCACAAGTGAACATTACTTGTCTTTATTTCTCAACTGTGCCACAAGTTTTCCATGCAAATGATCACATTAAAATATATATATTTAGTCTTTCTGGAAGCGTTCAGATGCGTTAAAAATAGAATCCGTTAGAAATTTGGTTAATTTAATTTAAGTTTGCTATAATAAAAATATATAATAAAAGTTTTGTTTAACCAAATAAAAATGATTTTTTGACAAAACATTTATATTTTTTATACAACCTTATTTTGAGTATATCAATTTAAGAACGATACAGAACAGGAGGATACATAATTTTCAAGTAACGTACGGCGTTAAAAAATAAATATATAAAACAATATTTTAAATGATTAAGTGTTTTTTAATGCTATGTATAGTAATGCTACATGTATAATGGACGAAGTACAAGGATGTTCAGCTTTATGAGTTTGGTCGTTTTGTCGTTTTGCCTACAACTTACACGAAAGTGAAATTTAAGCAATTATTTTGTCCCAGTAAATTATTTATCCAATATCTTAAATTGCTTAAAATAATTACCTTTAAATAGCATTAAATCGTTTATTTCTGTACAAAATTGTATAAATAAACATAACTGGATTAGGCCTATGTATATGACAGTAAATGTTTAGCTACCTAAAAGTATTTTTATAATTTCATGGATACCATTATTATTTTATCATTATTTAAAAGTGCGCTATCAATTTTTCTATTAACAAAAATACGCCTGGTATAAAACAACAATTTGCGACACTGTTTGCGTGTTTGTTGTATATCAGAAAAAAATTCAAATTTTATTGCTTTTCACTTGAACACATTGATCATAGATCCCCCTTGCTGACATATTATATAGGATAACATTTAGGATACTCTCACAATTCTGAGAACTGTGAGAATACTTAATTAATTAACGTTTTTTTCTGTTTTACTCATTTTGTTTAGCTTTAAGCGTTGTACATAGGCTATATTGTATAATATTCATGCTTCTTTTATATTGCGCAATAAGAGTGGCTGTGTTGAGTAAGAAAAGGTCCATTATCTCGTATTATAATATGACGTGTACAACAGCTCCCTTAGGTGTGAAATGTTTTTATTGCGTAAATCGTACACACATCTCGAATTTTAAAAATAAATAACTTGGTTTTATTTAATTTCCTAAGTTTCCCATAACAATTTTGCACGATAAAGTCGAAATAAAGCCGGACGTTTGCCATAAATACCATTATTAGTAGTATTAGTAGTAGTATAATACTCATTACAGTCTAAAATAACATCCTTATAAGAGCATAAAAGTCTAGGTAACAAATTGTCACGCATGTTATAAACGCAAGTGCTAACATTGGTATAATACTGTATTGTCTATATATCATTATCACTTACGATACAATAAAAAGTTGATACGTAAATAAATAACCTACAATAAAAAACTTTGATTAATTCAATTAGATTTTTTAATTTAAAGGTTTTGACTTATTTAACAATTCCAGGAGAAATTCTAAAGGTTTTTACGTTTTCATTGAGTTACGGATTTCTCGAATACTTTTAGTGAGTTCTATTTATTTAAAAAATTTTCGTGCACCACTGAATATTTATTTATAGGACATATTTATTGTTATACCAATCTCGCCAAAAAAGCAGAAGGAAGATAAAAAGAGAACAGTTATATTGTGTCTAGATACATTTAATATATAAATATATATAATCTTTAAAGGTGCTTAACTACTAATCAAACTATAATATACAAAACCCTTAAAATATAAGGTCAAAGGCCGCAAAATAGAACCAGAGTTTTAGTGGAACCGGCCATAGTTTAGAATAATGTTATAACACACAAGGCTTACCTGACAAAGATCACTAAATACGCAGGTATGACTGTTCTATGAAAAACAGTCCAAAAAGGTAATGGTTTATAACGCTTCAACAGACAATAGTCGGAGTAATGGGATGAAGGAGAAGACGATAAAGCAAATTAATAACAATAATAATAATAATAATAAGAGAAAAAAAATTGAGAAGGCAAAACGAAGGACAAGAATAATAACAATTATAATAAAATTAAAATAATCATAAGTACAATGGAAAAAACCAACATAGTGAAATCAAACTTAGATTCTTACTAAGATACTCGTATTACCAAGATCTTGCCAAGATTTACAATTATTTTAATGTTTTGGATTTATTACCATGATCTTTTAAAGAGATATTTTTAAGAATGCAAGTTAATATATCTCGGCCATCTTACTTGGAAATTAGCAAGATCTGCTTACAAATACAGCATTCTTATATTTTATCCAAAAATCTAAGCTCTTACTACGAAATTAAAGAACTAGACCAGGAAATCTTGGCAATGTCTTCATGACATCCTATATAGTAAGAAGTGGGTAAGTTTCCAATCACCATGAATGAACAAGACACACCCGCAGAAGAAGTTCTAAGAGTGCTCAGTCCTCCTGGACAACCGCAGGCGGCGAATGCACCTCCCCAAAGACCAGGGTGGCCCCCCCGGCTCCCATCAGCCGGCTCCGCAGCGCCTCTAACCGGCGGAAGCAATCGGGCAGACTGGGCCGACTCCCCGGCGACAGGCAGACACAGTTGAGAATCACCTGCTGCCATACCAGCGGTGTTAGCGGGTCGGTAAACTGGACCAGCGGCCCCCCTCTTTGCCGGGACCAGAGAGAGGGGGTGGAGGCGATGGTTGTGCAGCTGCTGCTGCTGCTGCGTCGGAAGAGTTTGTCGTCGGTGCCGCTGCCCAGGTCGTCTAAAGGACGATAAAAGGCACAAGACAACTCCAACGACGATACTTTCAGTTACAACGAACCATCTGTTATAGAAATCTGTTTATGTAACGCATAATAAAGACGTATTACTATGTCGTCATTGGTATATAATACTACATATATATTTCTCTATTTCAAACAGTAGATAAGGAGCAATGCATTGTTTCGAAAAGCAGAATTAATAAATGTGAATTTATTAAACACACATTTTTGGTATTTTAATACACAACGTGTTCGTAAATGAACGCAACATTTTCAAAATCGAATGATAATTAGTCAAAGAATATTAGAAATATATCATCTATATATCAGCCATTGAAATTTTATTAAAATTTTATATTTTAAAATTTTGCTTTTTATAATTAATTAATTAATAATTTATGCAGTAAAATATTCCATATAAATTTGTTATGCTATACTTACTTTTTTACATTTTTAAATTACGTTATTCTAAAAACAAAATTTCTTCCTTTAATTATAAACGTTTTGTTAGCGGGGTCTATAAGGCAATATGATTTTTTTATCTACAATGCATAACAATATACTGAAAAATTTGTTTTGGCCTATTTTTAATTATAAATGACGTAAACATAAATATATATATCAATACGCGCAAAACATATGTTATTTGTTGCTCAATAAGAATTTCTTCAATAGTAGCTATAGTAACCAAGATCTTCTACGAATTACTTGGAAGCAAATATCGCAAGAAGAACTGGCCTGGTTTCTGAAAATGTCATAATCATAACTATATATTGTCTTTGTATAATTAAAATGGTGGTAAACGATCAAACATCGGTAGATGTATTTGACTCCCCACTTGGTGCTGCTATGGTTGTAATATACTGCAATATAAATATAATTGAATTATTTCTTGGAATGCACGGAATAGAATATATCAGATAAGAATTGTTTTTTTAATTTTAAATTTTGGTGCTTTTTAGAGGTGAATTTTCATAATGAAATATAAATAGTTAAAGATGTAAAGATATAAACATTTAAAGATATAAATATTTAATAAATAAAACAATTGAGCAAAATATAAGATTGCCTAGCTTTCGGTGAAGCGGCTTTGTTGAGGAATCTGGCAATATGAAAATAATGTCAAAAACATCAAATACATTATTAGTTAACATGGTTTAGTAATGTTTAGTAAATGAAACATATCAATTAAAATAGATTGCACTATAAAATTATATATTGTAAATTATAAACATTTACTTTAACACATATTGTGCTAAAATCAGACAATATTTGTCAGCAATTGAATTGTGCCACAGACTATAATATTACTCTATAGAATATAGAACAAGGCAATTTTTACCAAACCATACACAATCTTGCGCGACGTTTGTTAACATTGTCAAACCATACATTATTCACACATGGCCTTGTGTATGTATAATTTTGGCAAGAGACGCGTGGTTTGTGTTTGTCAATATTTGCCAAGATAGAGGAGTTTATATATAGCGATTTAGTGCAACACCTACTGATGTTAATGGTATCGTTGGTACTACTGAAGGAGACTGTGCATGACGCAAAAGGAGCCGAGTCCTCCTCAGCTAGCCGCAGCTCCGCGACCGACTCCAGCCCGTAGATCTCCCAGAGGAACAGGCCGAAGCAGTAGACATCCCCGGAGCGAAAGGCGCCCTGTCCTTTGGCGACCTCCGGCGGGAGATAAGCCACCGCGTCCGGGTCGGCTTGGATGGCCTCGTCGCAGCGCTTCTCGTAGCCGATGTCGCAGATCTTGAGGAGGACGCGGTCGATCTCGGGCTTTATGCAGACCTTTGTGTGTGTGTGTTGTCAAAGATTTAGTCACCGTTGTTGTGTTATTAAAGTCATACAAAGAAGAAGATATTACTGTATGGTAGGCTAATTCCAATTAAGAGTAGTATATGACAATATAAATAAAATTATACCTGGAGGCGATCAGAACAGCATTTCATACAAAGCGATATTTATATTGTAAAAATATTTGAAAGTACTTATCAAAGTAAGATAAGTACTCATTAAATTTAGGAATTTTTAATATTAGAAAAAAATATTCAAATTTAATAATTATTTAATAAATCGACGGACAAAAACATATAAAACATTTTTAGGTACTTTTAATTTTTTTAAATTACTTATCACATTTTTTAAGTACTTAATTTATCCAATTTTTTAAAGTACTTATCAAATATTTTAATGAACCAATCACATTTTTTAAAGTATTTATCAAATTTTCGACACGTAATTATTAACTGAATTATTATGTCATTATAAATAATGACTATTTTAAAAGTAACCTATATACACCAAGGCCCTCCTGATCTCCGCAATAGAAGAACAATAGTTGTCACCAATATCGTCAACGGAGTACTCAACAAGACAGCTGAAGGACAGTTGACATCGCTTTAATCTCAAGTGATGTCAGCTACATCTCATCGCGGTTTGTTGTTAACGACATGAAATATACATTCTAATGAAAAGATTAGTAAAAGTACGACCGCAGATTGTACTTGTTCGGTCAACACGGTCACATAAATGTTAAAATTAATTAGATTATACTTTAGATTTGCATATTAATTAACAAATCGTATAATTCAATAATAGAACTTTTAGATAGTTGGTCAAGAAAGTATACTGCAATAAATATCTAACAGTAATGTGCATAGATTTAAAAAGACACAATTTTTAACTAAATCTTTGTTCAGTAAATATATATATATTTGAACTGCTTCCCATTACAAAAATAGTCTATAATGGCGCTATGTCTCAATGAAAATCTCAATCGAGCAATAAAAAATAGATAAAATCTGCAACTGCAATTTATAATAAAAAAATTATTCTAGATATTCGTTGTTATTTTTATGTAATTTAATGGTGTAATACATTTACAGCAGCAATACACCAAAGACTCTATACAATTATATAGGGTCTTTGGTATACACTGAGAATAATTAAATGTTTAAACATTTATTATTATTTATGAGTCATATTCTCCTTACTAACTTAAATATACCGAAAATAAATTTAAATGACTTTATTTTATTTTTCACTAAGCATTAGCTTAATATATTTCATTGGCTACATTATGTATTTGATTAAAAATAATGATGCAATGTACAATAATGAAATAACGGCAGAGTCTGCAATAACAAAAATCACAATGACCCAGTGTGCAATAATTAAGCATTGCATACAACTGATTTTTTCCTACCCCCTCCAAGGGTTGGGGAAGGGGGGGGGGGGGGGGGGGGGA